>OU503037.1:39753016-39773315 GCA_912172775.2 Fraxinus pennsylvanica | reverse complement strand
ACCGCTTCCTAATTGTTAACGTAAGAATTTATGTGGCTCATGTTAATTAATGAATTCTTTAATTTGCTGTTATTCATTATTGACGCGTTAAATAATTTGGAAGATAGAAAGTTTAATGTAAGATCTATAGTTTCACACAATGAAATTTAATGTTTCATTTAATAAATGCTTAGGAATGCTACATGTAAAAATAAGAATACGTTCTCTCTCCATGACACCACCTACTTAAAAGTGTGTACAAATTTTAGGATAATTCTTCTTGTACATTAGGGGTGCCATAATGGTGTCCATAATTGACACATACACTTTCCAATGGTGGGGAGCCATGTGTCAATTATAGACACCATTATGGCACCCCTAATGTACTTGTAGCACTTCCCCAAATTCTATCATTACAATGTACAATGAAGTGAAGGTAAGGGAGAGAAATTTGTTCTTATACAATTGCTTTGCAATTTCCGTCTTACGGGTTTTCATGCAGTTGTAATAATTTAATATACAAAAATTACAAATTTCTAAAAATCCAAGATTAAATCCATGTTTGGTACTGATTACAATTCAGATTTTAATCTAAATCAAAGTCAACAATTAATTTTAACGAAATAATTTATAAGTCCGACAACTTTTCAACTGCATATTTTTTCAACTTTTATCAAAATTTACTAAAAATCTGAATTTAATCATCAACAAACAGGGATAAGTTTGTATTGCCAATGGTAGGAGGGTTTGTTGGAAAATGATTCACGTTGTATTTTGTGATTCTATTATGAATAATATGAAAGAAATTGATATTTGATTTATTTTCAATATATTCTTATATAGGTTGACTTGGCATAATCACTTAATTATATAGATAACAATTAGTTGATAAAATTTTATATGGTAATAAATTTAAATATTGTTCTTATTTTTCATACATAGTAAGATAGGCGTTCTTAGTGTTATACATAGTGATGGGAATTCCCCCCGCGGTGCCCCGCCCCAAACGGGTTGGCAGGGTGGGGTAGCGGGCCCCATCTCGAGTCACGGGGCAGGGCCTTGTGAAGAATGAAAAAATAATTAATTAATTGAATTTTTTTTTAAAAAATGGGGGGGGGGGGCAAGCCCACTCCCCTAACCCACCCCGAGCCCCGCCTCTCCCTGTCTAAGGAGGGGTAGGGTGGGGGCAGCGGAGTGGCGGGGCAGGGGTGCCCAGTCCCGAACCTGCCCCACTGCCATCACTAGTTATACATGTTCATTAATACGTAGAATAAGATTTTGGTATAACAAATTTTTGCTGTTATTATTATTATTATATTTTTTTGATAAAAACATAAACATAGAAAGTAAAGTTTGAAATAACAACGTTTATTACCTTAAGACCGTTTTAATTGTTTATATTGATGTTTCATTAATTAAGTTATTGATAAATATAACTTGAAAAGTGAAAACATTTTTTCTAATTAACTTGTTCCTTAGAAGGAAGTATTGTCTTCTCCAAAGGATTAATATTGGAAAAGAAGCAGCCATAAGACATATTGTAACTTAGTTAATGATCTTCGAAGATGAAATACAATACCGTTGGAAATTTGAAAAGGAAATCAAAATGCAAAAGTTTGGTTGATTAAAAATTAAGATAAAAGAGAACGATGATGTCTTATTCTTTGCGTCCGAGAATTAAACCTATTAGTAGTTTCTTTAAATTATAAATTATTTAATTGACCTAATGATTTCGTTGCTAAATTAGTAACTTATAATTGGATTAAGTTACTATGGCATGACAACCTTTTACAAGGAAGCCTTGTAATACACTAATAGAGAATTAACGTTAAAGGGGGAATATGGATGAAAGCCAACTTTTAATCACTAGCAATGAAATACAACATAGTGCTTGAAACATCAAGATCTTGGGTTAAATGAGAAACATACATTATATATATGAGTGATTGGAAGCATTATAAATTTGTCCGTAAGATAATACACTTGGTAAACATAGTACAAATGGACAAATGTTAAACTACTAAGCTTTTATTTGACTCATACAGACGTATGTCATATAATACTTTACCTACACGAGTATTCTTGATAATTCGACCCACGTGAAAGTTAGGGACACTACAAAAAAAAATAAAAAAAATGTGGCTTTAGGCACAGATTTTCCGTGCCTGAAGCCACGACATCTGTTGCTACTAATATTTACCAATGAATAATGACCGACCACAAATCCATTGCTATTTTTTGGGTAGGTGTCTAGGTGATAGTTACCAATGGATTGTCCATAGGTAAAGTACAAAACTTTTATGAACGAAATTTCCGTAGGTAAAACTATCGTCATTTCCAACGAAAAACCCGTTGGTAAAAATATCGTCATTTCTAATGGAATATCCGTTGGTAAAGTCAATATTCTGTTGGCAAAAATATTTTTTATTACCAATGAATATTCCATTGGTAAAAGCTTTTGTCATTACCAACAGATTTTTTGTTGGTTAAAAAAGAAAAAAAATCATTACCAATGGAAAATCTGTTCGTGAATATATTTGTTTCGTTGAATATATTTCTAATTATCGTTGGTAAAAATATAATCATTACCAATGGAAAATCTGCTGGTGAATATATTTGTTTCTTTAAATATATTTTTAATTACTAATGGATTGCATCTGTTGGTAATTTTCTGATGGTGAAAAGTTGTTTTTTAGTAGTGGGATGATGCTGTTTCTAAGATGGCTTGGCTAGCTAATTAAATTTTTTATGAAAATTCAAGATAATGTACATACGACTTATTCATGTGTCTATATATGAACACATAAGCAGGGGCGGAGCTAGCCCTTCGAAGTAAGGGGGTTCTAGAGCCCCTGATTTTTTTTTGAACATTATCTCTTAAAATAGAGGAAGTTGGTACTTTGTGATGGACTCAAGAGAGATTATAACAATTAGATCATTGATGTATACATTAGAAATAAGAGAGAATTGTTTATATTAGATTGAGAGGATCAAAATCTTGTAAGACAACTGTTTGTTTCTTGGTATAATAAATTCTCATCTTCGACAATTTTCTTAATTGTTGTGTGATCAATTAAATTTCATATTCTCCATATTTTTCGTCTTTAATTATTTGGCCGATTTTTCAACAAGTAATATCAAAACGTTCTTGATATAGGTGTTGGTTCATAACAACATGCGTTGAAGATTGGAGACTAAATACACAATTTCCCTACCCAAAAATGAGGAAATTTGATTATGAAAGGGTAATTATATCTGCAGCATAATTTTTATTATCCACACCACGTATTAATTGTAATGAAGGTCCCCATTTTTTACGCATTGGTATTTATGTCTCCAATTTTTTCGAAGCATATTGATCATTAAACTTCGATTAAATTAACACATCTTATGTGTGATGATGATTTTCGTCCATATAGTATGTTAACATACATTGAATTGAGGGGGAAATATTTTGTCATTTTTTTTACTTGTTTATTATTGTTTATATAAAAATACTAGCCAGAAACAAATAAATCATTTAAAACCTTTACAACGATTTTTTTTTTTGGACAGAAACCATCATAAAAAACAAGATGTGCAAATTAATAGAAGGTTAATGATAAGAATTTGATAAAAATACGCTGAAGACAAAAGTGTGAAAATGAGCAAAAATTGGAGAAGTTCATTTTAACTAAAATGTGATCAACTTATTACCTTTTACAAAATTCGTAACTTTTTATGCATTGCAATGTTGGGAAAAAAATTAAGCCTATATTTGGTTTAGCTACAAAAATTGATTAAAATTTAAATTAAAGTCGATAATTAATTTTAACAACACATTTCACGTGGTCCAACAAATTTTCAACCATATATTTCATTAACTTTTATCAAAATCTACTAAAAAACTTATTTTTGTCTAAACCAAACATAGACTAAGTGTAACATAGATTGCGAAAAAGTAAGTAATTAAAAAGATGATAAAATTAACGGATTAGAGAAAGTAATTTTTACCGTAGTTTCACCTCGATGCTTTGATTGATGTGTGTCCAATATAATTTATGAATACATATTGATATAGCTTCGCAACATAACATTTCAATATATATTTGTCGAGAATATATACTTGGAGTCGAGTCTTTGATTTAAAACAAATCTCTGGTAGCTCTTTCGCATTACCCCAGCGAGTCCGTCTTAGCCAATATCAAGACAGTCATACACACAAGCATGCACACTGGTAAATTTGTATTTAGTAGGTAAAAAATCCAGCCAATATGACGGTGGTTATTTCATCTGGAAAGTTGCTCAATAATTAACCATGTTCAGAATAAATAAAAAGATTTAGGGAAGGGCATATGCATTACATTTGCTTGAATAAGAACAAATTAAATTTGTGAGCAGATTATAAAGAACAAACCGAAATTAACCTTAGAATATGAAGTGATCATTTGCATGGAAGTAATAAAGCGTGAGAAAAGGAAAGTGAATTATAAATTAATCAACTGAAGTTTACGTTAATTTGTTTGAATAATTTTGAGTACAGATAAAACATCTGCAATAGAGTTGTTTAATTAATGGCTCTAGACATTTTTTTTAATTGAGCCATACAAATGATCAATAGGTATGGAACGTGACTAAAAACTTCTTTATTTACTGGAATCCACCACCTCCAATTCCACCACCAGATCCTCCACCAAATCCAACTCCTCCGCCGATTCCGCCACCAATACCTCCTCCTAATCCTCCAATACTGCCTCCAATCCCACCACCAATTCCTCCTCCAATACCTCCAGAACCAATCCCTATTCCTCCTCCTCCACCTCCACCAATACCTCCACTGATACCTCCAAGTCCACCACCTGCACCCCCGCCAAAGCCGCCACCTCCACCAATACCACCCCCTAAACCATCGAAGGAGAATGTTTTCTCATCATTGAGAGGACCCTCTGAGATAACAAGCTTTCTTGCAGTGGTTGTGCAAACAAGAATACCAAGAAGAACCAAGAGAACAAATTTGGAAGCCATCTCAATCTCTGAGCAAAAGATATGTCTTGACTCTTGATTGATAAGAATCTAGGAAACGAAAAAGGGATTATATAGTGCTACAACTCAATAATTATCGAAGTGAACTGCTAAGAGGATTTTAATTCACCCCCAACCCTTCATCTGTAAACCGCTTCCTAATTGTTAACGTAAGAATTTATGTGGCTCATGTAATTTATTAAAGAACTTTATGCGGCAATCATAAAGATCATAAATTTTGTATTGCCAATGGTAGGACTGTTTGTGGGAAATGATTCATGTTATATTTTGTGATTCTATTATGAATAAAAAATTTGTTACTTGATTTATTTTCATAATATTCTTATTTATGTTAACTTGGCATTATCACATAATTATAATGATAACAAGTCGATAAAATTTTATGTTAATAAATTTAAATATCGTTCTTATTTCTCATATATACTAAGATAGGAGTTCTTAGTGTTTGTTATACATGTTCATTAATGCCAGAATAAGCTTTTGGTGTAACAATATTTTTTTTTTCTGTTATTTGTTTTACGTTTATTGATAAGAACATAAGCATAGAAGGTAAAGTTTGAAATAATAACGTTTGCTATTTTAAAGACCTTTTTAGTAGTTTATACTGACGCCTCTTAAGTTATTTTATATAACTTGGAAAGTGAAAACATTTTTACTAAATTGTTCCTTAGAAGAAAAGTATTGCCTTCTCCAAAGGATTAATATTGGAAAAGAAGCAGCCATAAGACATATTGTAAGTTAGTTAATGATCTTCAAAGACGAAATACAATACCAAGTTGGAAATTTGAAAAGGAAGTTAAAAGCAAAAGTTTGATTGATATGACTGGTTGATTAAAAATTAAGTTAAAAGAGAATGATGATGTCTTATTCTCTTTGTTGTAGTTTGACCCAAATTTTAGTGGGTATTGGAGTTTAGTTGAAGTGATCGTGAAGAGATCAAATTATGGATCGAGGAAAAAAGTCGTCGTAATTTCGCTAGTAGGCTGCTAGTTGTGACGCTCGAGTGGCGTTGTAAAAAAAATAATATGAAATAACGATGTTCGACCAAAACTACACCAGAGGGTGGGGGGATGAATAGGTGATTATGCGGAATTAAAAATTAATAATTAATTAGCAACAAGTAACTATTAATTATCTCTAAATGATTAATCAAAAGTCTAATTTACCATATGTTGAAATACCACAATTATATGAAAGCAATAAACAAACCCATGATATGATTACGGAGAAACCTAATTGGGTAAAAACTCCGGACACTTTGCAGTCAACAATTCCTTATAAACGAATTAAAACTTACGGTCCACTAGTCTCGACTACTACTAGTATTTTCTGACATACTGACTGCAATTTCTACAGCTCACCTGAATTTTGTATTCCTGCACAACCTCCTAGCTGTAGTTTTCAAAACACTCTTGGATTGCGCGCACTTGCAGCAAATCCCGACATTATGAATTCGTCTATCTCCTGTGGATCAACGAAGAACTCCGCATTTTTCAACGACTGGAACTCCAGTCACCTTCCCTTGAGCTTCAGAACTCTGATAGATATATAGGAAGTATCAGTTTGGTATTTTGATTGTGGATTTGATGTTTTCACCTCCAAGAACCAATCATAATATGAAGGTTGAAAGTTTATTTGATGAATAGAATATGAATTGATGAAGAGAATATGAAGAGAATGTGTTTTCACAATGATCAACATTAGAATTTATGTTTAGAGGCGTATGGTATTTATAGTTTAGGTTTTCGAATGAATGGGCCAGATAAAAATTCTTAAAAATAAGAATTAAAAATTCTCCGGATAACCTTGTCGTTCGAGTGAAAGTTGGGCAACAGGCGAGCGATAGTTTGACGCTCGAGCTAAGCCCTAACGACAGGCTAGTGACAATGTTACTGTTTCTGATGCTCGAGTAAGTCATGGCGACAGTCTAGCGAAATTGGGCGCTATTTTTCCTTCTTTTTCATTCTCGAATCCTAGACCTAATACAACTAAATTTATATTATTTACAACCTACTCCTTGACTTTTACAACATATTAAACTTAGTCTCTTTTGTTCACAGACTTGCCAATTACATCAAAAACCTAACAAGCTCTCCCTTCCCTTGGCATTTTATGACAAAATAACAATCTAAAGTCAAGGTAGTTGTGAAAAAGAATTACAGACTCAATGACTGACACAACTAATATTAACTATCTTGATCGAATTCTACTTTTCGTTCATCAAAACCTGTTTTCTGAAATAGATAACTCAAATACCCAGTGTAAAACGTATGTGAAATAATGCAAATGCAACCCAACATACCAAAAACAAAACATTGATACTATAAATATCAAAACTTAATCTAGTACTATTGAAAATATCATTGAATCAATCATGTCAAGTAGTTAAAATCATATACATCCTCAAAAATACTACTCCATCGTAAAAATTATACACTTAACTACTCCCCATTTTTATCACAAAATGACAAGGGACCAAGAAAAACACATAATAACCGAAAAATGCAATTGTGAGCATGCTTATGTATAAGCAATGAACAGTTACCATTCCCACATACATAACTAAGTCATGGAGTAAATTATATAAGTGACTCATATGTGTAAAGTATCACCAATCCTTTGGAAGTAAGAGGGTTAGGAATTGAAATAAGTCTCTGACACCAATTGAAATAACGAGGTTCGACCCAGACTACACCTAGAAAGAGGAGGAAGAATATGTGATTATGCAAAATTAAAACTTAATAATTAATTAGCAGCAAGTTACTATTAATTATCTTTAGATGATTAATCAAACAGTCAAATTTATCCTACGTTGAATTACAACAATTTTATTCACAAGATATGATCACAGAGAAACCCCAACTGAATAAAAATTTCGGGCACTTTGCCAGTCAACAATCCACTATAAAAGAATTAAAACTTACAGTTCGTTGGACTTGACTACCACCAGTACTTTCTGAACTTCTGACTGCAATTCCCAAAGGTCTCTTGGATTTCATGCTCTTGCACCAACTCCCAGCTGCAGTTTTCAAAACTCTACTGGATTGTGCGCTCTTGCAGCAACTCCCGATATTATGAATTCGTCTATCTTCTGTGGATCAACAAAGAACTCCGCGTTCTTCAATGGCTGGAACTCCGTCACCTTCCCTTAATCTTCAGAACTCCACAATTTGTATTGAGGCCATAACATTCATACAATATCTTGAGAGTCTTAGATCTTAATTGAGAGTATTGGAATCTTGATTTGTAAACATATTTATTATTGATTATAGTGAAATTCTTCTCTTTTACCCGTAGTTTTTTCCTATCTTGGGTTTTCACGTAACATCTTAGTATTTTTGTTTGTTTTATTTATTTCATCTTGTTATTACTCGTGATCAATTCACAACAAATTGGTATCACAAATCGGTATCTGATTAAGGTTGATTTTTCGCATGGCAATGATGAAATATGATATTTCATTACACGAGAGTTACTCTATGATAGGTAAAGATGCAAGCGGTTCTCGCGCAGATAGATTTGTAGGAAGCCTTGCTAGTTTTTGATAAGAAGCATTCAACCTGAACGCATGATGAAAAAATTCGTAGGGATCGAAAAGGTCAATCTCAAATTCATCCACATTTACCAATTAAATTCTTAAGGATGTTCTAAAAGAAAAAAGCATCGCTGGGTTGTGGTTGAAATATGAGCAACTTTGTATGATAAAGAGTTTAACCAATAAGTTAAACTTGAAACAACGCTTGTATTCTCACCAGATGTCAGAATGTACACCTTTAGAAGATCACTTAACTATGTTCAAAGAAATTGTGGTTGATTTAGAGATATTGGAGGTTAGGTACGATGAGGACTTGGCGTTGATGTTGTTGTGTTTGTTGCTATCATCATATATGGCTTTTAGAGATACTATATTCTATAGTCGCGATACTCTCATTGTGGATGAGGTCTATGATGCTTTATTGTCTAAGGAGAAGATGAAGCATCATACATTAGGATTTGGGAGTCAGACTGAGGGCTTGGTTGTTCGTGTGAAGAATCAAGATATGAATCTTGGTAGGAATATAAGGGACATATTGAAATTTAGACATGCAGAGAAAGTTGTTACTATTGTAAAAAAAAAGGATACATCAGAGATAATTGCTAATTTTTAAAAAATAGAAATAAAGTTGCGGTGCTACTAGTAAATGAAAGCAATCTGAAAATACAGCAGAGACTGATGTTGTGTAAGATGGACAAAGTGATAGAGAGCTTCTTGTAATTTTTGACATTAGTCCAAATTTTGTGAGGATTGGATTTTAGACTCGGCTTGTATATTCCATATGTGTCCCAGCAGAGGTTATTTCACAACATATGAGAAGGTTTCGACAGGTGTTGTGATAATGGAAATTAATGCACCTTGCAAAAATTTTGGAGTTGGTTTAGTTAGAATCAGAATATTTGATGGGGTTATTAGAATACTTACAGATGTAAGGCATATTCCATAACTGAAGAGGAATCTCATATCTTTGAGTATTCTTGACTCAAAGGGGGTATAGATGCACTAGTGAAGGTGGAGTTTTGAAGGTAAGAAAATGTGCTTTTGTTGTCATAAAGAGACAAAAAAGCTTTACTTGGTTGTGCATTTTGCAGGGTTCTACTGTTATAGGGGATGCAACAATTACTACTTATTCATTGACAGATGAATAAATTACAAAATTTTGGCATATGAGGCTTGGGAATATGAGTGAGAATGGTATGAAGAGACTTCTTGATAGGTAAAAGAACAGTAAGATGAAGTTTTATGAGAATTGTGCTTTTGAAAAATAAAAAAGAGCCACTAAAGGAAGTCTCAACATGAAGGGAACACTTGAGTTTATCCATTTAGATCTTTGGAGATTTGCTATGGTGCTTTCTAAATGAAGTGCTTATTACTCGTTGACAGTAATTGATGATTTCTTCATGGTTAATCTTCTTGAAATAGAAGAGTGATGTGTTTGGGACTTTCAAAGAATATAAAACAATAATAGAAAAGTAGGCTGGAAAGCATGTGAAATATCTACGCATAGGTAATGGGTTGGAGTTTTATTCAAATAAATTCAATAGCTTCTGCAGGGCTAAAAGCATTTTAAGACAGTTGACAGTGCCTGAAACTTTACAACATAATGGTGTGGCAGAACGGATGAATAAAACCTTGATGGAAAATGTTCATTTTCTGCTTTCAAATTTGTGTTACATAATACTTTTTTTGGGTTGAGACTGCTACTACAACTTATTTTCTGATTAATCATTTACCCTCAGTTTTCGTTGAGAAAAAGATACCAAAAAAGTTATGTATGGTAAACCTTCTTATTATTCCGATTTGAAGATTTTGATTTGAAGATTTTTGGGTATCTACTTATTCTCATGTGAATAATGGGAAGTTGGAGTCTTTAGAAAATGTATCTTTCTTGGGTATAAATTAGGTATGGAGGGATATAAGTTGTGGTATCTTGAGATAAAAAAAGTGATGGCTAGTAGGGATGTAGTGTTTGATGAACTTGCCATGGTTCAAAATTTGCTTTGTGGGAATTTTGGTAAAACTAATCAACATGATCAAAATATTTAGGTGGAGCTGGAAATTACTTTAGAAGAGAGATATGAGGTTTCAAACCAGTCTAGTTTAGAGACAGACATTAACAATTTGCCTACACTACCAGCAACACCACATTATTCAATTGCTAAGGATAGACCTCGCATATAGATTAAACCTCCACATAAGTATGATGAAGTAGATGGATAGCATTACTCTTAGAGTTTTACTTGGAGTTGTGGCTAAGGATGACTTGGAGTTTGAGTAGATGGATATTAGACATCATTCAAGTGTAGAGAACTTGAGGAGAGCATTTAAATATAACAATCAGAGGGTTTTATAGTTTCTAGAAAAGAAAACCATGTGCCTGTTGAAGAAGTCCTTATATGGACAGAAGTAGTCGTCGAGGTAGTGGTATAAAAGGTTCGATTCATTCATGACTATTCATAATTTCACATAAGCAGTTATGATAATTGTGTATACTTCAGAAAGGGAGATGATGGATTTGTTACAGATCTACTATTATATGTTGATGATATCCTCATTGTAACAACTGAAAATAAATTTTCATCTATTTTCTTTCTTGACATGTTTTGGTTCATTTTGAGGTACCGAGGGACTAATTAAAAATAATTCTTTATGTCAAATTTTAGCTTTCGGTCGAATAATCAAGTATTCATCTAGCTAGAAATTGCATATCATATTGGGCTTGTTTTGAATCTCATATTAAGTGGCAAATTTTGTACTCAAGAAAAAGTTATTTCGGGTAAGTTAGACACATGATATTGATGTTCAAAGAATGCATATGATTAAGTAAAAGCCAATTAAGGAATTAATAAGTTTTGAGCAGCCACGTGTGAATGAGATTTGGTATTTTATTATTTTTGGTTTAGATGAATGCTATTTGGAGGTTGTTTTATTAGATTAGGCAATTTAAAATAGATTTGGATTTGGATTAAGTCAGATATACCTTCTATCCTATAACAAGAAACATATCTCTATCCAAATTATAATATATGGAATTATATTGTCAACCAACTTCTGGTCATATACACGACTTCCCATCCAAAAATTTAAAAGAACTTTAGCAGGGAAGCAGAAAACCAATTTCACGGCCATCCTTAGAAAAAGCTTTGGCAAGAATCTTGAGTTAACGAAGCCACTACGTTATCACCACTAACTGAGGTAGGATTCCTACACTAAGTTGATTGTTAAGTGAATTTACTTTTTATTTGTACATGTTATTCATTATGATTGATCATGAAGTATGTGAAGTGTCTTAAATGGTTCTTCTTAAATGTCAATATCATGGAGATTATATGTTTAACTGATGGTCGCAGAGGCTCATCAGAATTTTAAGAGATTATATGTTTACTGATGGTCACGGAGGCTCATTAGAACTTTAAACAGATCGTTTGATCATCGGTTTGCTTATTTATGAAGGCAACATGTAAGAATGCATGATTAAATGTATGATTGTTATGTGCCTATAGCATGTGTAGTCTATTGAGTAATTCTCGAGATGCTAACTCCTATGTAATTCTTTCAGACTAATCTGAGACCAAGCGGTGGTTTGGTATGGATGGCATGTTTTATTTTTTAGAAATTTATTTCTTAAGATTTATATGATCACTTTCTGTTTAATAATCATTGGGGGTGTCCCAAAAATGTAGTTTAAATTTATGTTTGAAACGGAAAATTTTAGTGTTGAACCACTGTTTCTAGAAAAAATTCCATAATTCTGACATTGTTCTTACAATGGTGTTACTGTTCTTATACGAGTTATATACTTCCCTACAAAATTTCATATGTTTTCGAAGAGGTCTGCTAGGTCAAATAATTTTTGCAAACTTACTGCACAATCGTAAAAACTGTTTCTTCTTGCCTCTTTTTTTTAAAGACTATTTCAAAAACTTCTCTCTTCCATAAATTTTCCAAGTTTATATGTTAAAACAAAAGTGCTGTGATTTCGTAGTTTGAGTAAATAAATTCCATTTAAAAAAAATCTTAAATCACGTGCTTTTTTTTGGAAATTATCATCAACGAACTCATGTTTGGTAACGCGTTGGGCTACTATAACTTGGGGCGTTACACTCATAACAGCCAAGGATAAAGAAGATGTTAGAAAGGTGAAATCTCAATTTCTTGAAGAGTTTCAAATGAAAGATTTGGGAACAGCAAGGAAGATTTTTGGTATAGAGATCTTGAGGGATAGAAAAGTTCGCAAATTGTATTTGAGTCAGAAGGTAACATTGAGAATGTGCTTTACAGGTTCAATATGTGGAATGCAAAGACTGTCGTACTCCCTTGGCTACCACTTCAAATTATCATGTGACTCATGTCCTCAGTCACGAGTCAGATGAAGACATTGATTATATGTCTTGGGTTCTTTATTCAAGTGCAGCGGGATCGCTGATGTATGAAATGGTTTGTACTCGTTCAGATTTGGCACATACATTCAGTGCAGTTAGCAAATACATAGTAAATCCTAGCAATGATCATTGGAAAACAGTGCAATGAATATTCAGATACTTGAGGGGCGCTACTAATTCTTGCTTGAATTTTGGTAGAAATACTGATGGAGTCATTGGGTATTTGGATTTAGATTATGTAGGGTGTGGTTCAAAAGAAAGAAAAAAAATATATTTTGTAAATAATGAAAATCAAACAAGGGCTAGATCACAATTCGCCATTATACTAATTCACAATCACATAATTCATAATCATTTGTCAAAACATGTCACAATCACATACCACTTGACTTTTACAATTGTATTCTTAAACTATTAAACTAGTACTGTAACTCAAAATGTTTAGAGCTGGTGTTCAACATTCTTATACCACATTGATAGTACTAACAAAAATATTAAGGAAGCAAACTGGAAAAAGGCCGGCTACTTTTCAGTTATTGGTTGTTTGAGTCCCTTATTTTTGAAAAAAATAGGTTTTTAATAGTGATTTTTTGAGGATGTGTGGTTAAAAAGTGGTGAACATAATTTTTTTTTATTGGGAGAATATATAAATGAAAATAAGTTCGAAAAAAAGGAGTTTTTAAAGAATAAGATTCAAAAAGGGTCAAAATAACTTTCTGGGCCCTTATCTGCTTAAATCTCGATTCTTCAAATTTTTAAAATTTTTGGAAATTCAACTGTCCAAACTGGTCATGGGGTCCATTATTTTTGGCATTCGAACTGGTTCATTAGCTGAGTTTCCCCTAGGTATACAATTAGTCTGGTTTTCTAGCACCATTCAAACTGATTTTATTATCGGTTTTCAATTTTCGAATCGAGTCGACCGATCTGATCTAGTTTTGATGACAAATATTTTTATGGTTTATTGCGAGTTTTCATATTTTCTTGATGCTAGCTCACCAACACTTTTCAAATCCTCGAACTCTTTAAAAAAATGAATATAATAGTTGACTTTGGCATAAATTTTGAGTGGGACCCATTTGGTTATTTTGAAAGATCAAGATTGATCTGTGTTCTCTTTCATGAGAACGTCAAAATCATATATTTACTTGCCAAAAATGATAATCGTGTGAATGAAAATTGGAGCTCAAAGTAATGCAATGAAAAAATGTTTTGTGTTGAAGGAAAACTAGTTTAAAGTTATTCCACATAAGAAAATTGATAGATGCATGACTACTTTAAATATGATTGTACTTTAGAAGGGTGTAATCATGTATAGCATATAGACTCTCTCTATGTGGATATAGGGGGTGCAAATCATGGACCGAAATAGGTTTTAGCCCTTGAACTTGTGTGCGGACGAGACCTACGTAAACGAATGTTTGACTCGATTGATAAAAAATTAGCCCTTTAGGAGGGTCCACATTTTGCCTTTATTTTATTTTTCCTAAAACATTTTAAATTCTTTTAACTCCTGAAATTATGTCTTGTTAATGGAAAGATTAATAGTCGAATTAATGGTGGTCAATAACATAACTCCTAGTTGTTAATTCTCCTATTACAGTCTATTTATTCAGCCATCTTATTCCATTGCATACACACGAAGAAAATTATTTTTCTGCATAAAAAGAAACTTTTTTCGTGTCTGCATACTTAATTTATTTTCAATTAAGATCTTGGAGATAGTGTCCATATATTAAGTTAGTTCGCTGCAGTAGTATCTGTAGCGCTCAGACTCTACTAGTTTTTCCGTTGTATCTTGGAAAACGGTCGCTCGCACTAAACCTCAAGCACCTAAGGTGAGAAGACGAATATGATTTAAGGAAACTGTGTTCACACAGACCTCGGTTCATTCGATTAATTTTTTTTAAAGCAATTTAGATTTCTTGTTATGTTTTACTATGATTAATAAATTATTTGATTTATAATAGTTTGGCTAACATTCGGTTAGCTAGTGTCCGGTATATGCTTATACGGTATTTCAGTTTGTTGCAAATTTGTTATGTGTTGCAAATCCGGTATATGTCTATCTTGTATATGTTAAGCCGGTATTCATTCACTATTATTTTGGTCTAAAAATCTTAAAATAGATTCTTAACAGACAAGTTCATATTGGTTTTATTGAGAACTATTATATATTTGATTTTCAGAAATGGCAACCGAACCATTCAATATGGATGTGGTATTCGAAAACCTGGTTGTGGGTTCTCTTGTGCCTCAAGTGTCATGTTTTGTTGTGACTCAAGATCCAAGTTTTGCTGTGGCTAAATTGCAAAGCTATGCTATGAGCTAGACTGTGGCTCAACTAATTGGCCATGCCGTTACTGTTTCGGTTAATCATGGAGGAAAATCGGAGAAAATTAATGGCTTGAATTTCAAAACATGGCAATAGAAAACGTGGTTTTACCTGACAACGTTGAACCTTGCGAGTTTCTTGACAGAAACTGGTACTAAATTCAAAGGGGGTGATGAAGATGTTCAAGCTATTAGCGCACTTGATGGGTAGAAAAATTCGATTTTTTACACTGAAACTACATCATGAACAGCTTAACAAACTCGGTATACAATGTGTATAGTACTATGAAAACTGTTAAGGAGCTGTGGGAGTCATTGGATCAGAAATATAATACTGAGAATGCCGGGACCAAGAAATTCATTGTTGGACTATTGGACTACAAGATGGTGGGCTCCAAAACAGTAATAGTTAAGTACAAGAACTCCAAGTGATTTTTCATGAGATTCATGTTGAAGGGATGATTTTGAGTGAAACTTTCTAAGTAGCTGCATTAATTGAAAAATTTCCCCCACGTGCAAAGATTTCAAGAATTATCTTAAGCACAAGCGAAAGAAAATGAACATTGAAGAGTTGATTGTTAAACTTCGAATTGAAGAAGACAACAGAAGTTTTGAAAAGAAGAGGTTCAATCCTATTGTGGCTAAAGCCAATGTTGTTGAGCATGGTCAAAATTCTAATATATTCAAGAACAAGTCTAGGACATTTGGTGGCAAAGGTGCTAAGATGGGACCGAGTACAGTTTAATTTTTAACTTCAATTAATTCATTTATTTAATCAGCTTATATTAAGACCAATATATAATTATTGTAACATTTATATTAATTAGGTTTCAATTTATTCATTGTATTGATACTTTATACATATATTTTTACGTTTTCTTGTTTGAAAAATTATTTTTATTTCACTAAAAATCGTTTGAAATCAAACTGAACCACAAAATATGGTTGATTTTGTTTTGCTTTCTTTTTTCTTTTTTTCTTTTTTTTGAAAAATGAATTGGTTTTGAAAATAGGCATGATGAAGTAAAAGAAATAATACGAATATAAGTCAAAACCATTCAGAAATGTAGTCTTGTCCAAAAAGAATAAAAGTGAATAACATAATTCTTTTGCTTATCTTCTTCACATCCAAACATTTTGAAGATCCTCACAACTTATGGAGTTTTACAAAATTCATAAAATTTTATGAACAAGGCATGTAGGAAAACAAACCCGATAAGGATAACAAAGATGAAAACATAAAAAGAGATTATAAAATTAATTTCAATAATTTTTAGTCGATTTTTACTTCGATACATCTTTAATGAGTCTACAGCAAAACAAACGTGATTTCGAATGTATTCACTAGAGGTGTCAATCCGGGTGGTCCGGATCGGGTCGGCCCGTCAACATGTGAGCCCGGTAACGGCCCGCGTGAAAAAAAGCCCGCCCGCTGTGGGTTCCGGGCCGGTTACGGGTCGGCCCACAATTTTGGACTACAACCCAGGCCCGCCCGCTGACCCATCCGGGTCGAGCCCATGCGGGTCACGGGTCGCGCGGGTCGCGGTTCGTTCCGATTTTGGCCCGTATGATTGTATAAATAAAATTATAAAAATATAGAATTTTTCATATTTATAGCAAAAAATATATTTTTTTATTAAATGTAAACTAAGAATTGAACAAAATGATAAATTCATAATTATATCAAGAAATTTTTACATAGAATTCAAATTTAATGTTACATGAATTATTTATAACTTTGCAAACTTCTACAACATTATCATCTTCTAAATTTATTGGAGAGCAACTATTATTGAAAATAGGATTTTGAGAAAAAGAATCGCGAGAATCCATAATATAGTAGGATTAAAAAATTTAGTAGTGACTAGTGAGAACCGAGAAGAAAGAAATATAATCAAGATGATGATGATATTTGCAATTGAATAATTGTAATTGTAGTAAGGTAGTAACAAGTATGAACTATGAAGTATAAATGTATAATAACTAATGAGAGGGTATTGTAAAAATAATTGTAAAAATAATATCCCCCCCTTTTTTTAATTTTTGTTTTATTTTTATTTTTTTCAATTTTTTTACGGGCCGCGGGTTAACCGCGGCCCGTGGGGGTGCAACCCGCGAAACCCGCGGGTTACACCTCCTTGACCCGTGAACCGCCCGCAGGGGTCACGGGTCGGCCCGTGGTCCTGGTTTTCACGGGCCGATTTTTACGGGTCATGGCCGGCCCGTCCGTCTTGACACCTCTAGTATTCACTTTCCAAAATAACACAATATCAAGTATATACCATCGGAGTTGAACAAATCTGACGAGATGCATCATTTTTTCATGAAGATGGTCTAATCTTAGCCAATTTCAACACGAACATCAAACAAGATATCGCTCTTGAGGGCCCAATTTTTTTTTTTAAATATAAACGAAGAGAATGCCAGTTTGACGACAACCAAGTACTAATGTAGTGGTAAAGGTTTCATACTAAGCCCATAGGTATATTTATTAGAATCCCAAACATCCTTTCTTTTGAGATACGTATGCTTGAGACCTAACACAATCTTCCGCACCTAATTAATTTTCATATTCAATTTCAAATTTGAAAAAGAACGCCTTTCCTTTTTTACGCACAAATATTGATAATTATATTGAGTGCAATAGTATTTTACAAAGGAAGTTGTGTAAATGTTTGAAGAAGACGGCTCTGCATGTCATCACAATATGTACGACAATTTGTTCGCATTATTATTTAGTGGAATTCACACCCAATACATTCTTTTTAATTCTTATTCATATTTTACCATAAAATATTTTTATACAAAAAATACTGCATTTTATATAGTAAAAATGGTTAAATCCACTAGTAGCCACCCAACTTTATACTTGGTNCTTTCCTTTTTTACGCACAAATATTGATAATTATATTGAGTGCAATAGTATTTTACAAAGGAAGTTGTGTAAATGTTTGAAGAAGACGGCTCTGCATGTCATCACAATATGTACGACAATTTGTTCGCATTATTATTTAGTGGAATTCACACCCAATACATTGTTTTTAATTCTTATTCATATTTTACTATAAAATATTTTTATACAAAAAATACTGCATTTTATATAGTAAAAATGGTTAAATCCACTAGTAGCCACCCAACTTTATACTTGGTTTCATTATGACCACTCAATTTGATTTTGTTTCACCATGGTCACTCAACTTTATACTTAGTGTCACCATGACCACCCAATATGATTTTATTTCACCAAGATCATTGAATTTCTTTTAACGTTTCACTATGACCACCCAATTTCATATAAAATTTCACAATGGCCATTCAACTTCTTTTTACCATTTTCATTACTTTTTTAAAAAAAATAAGTTTTTATTTTAATCTTTTAAATTTTTTTTTTCATATATATATAATGCAAAGTTGCCGTTTTACACATTTTTAAATTAATGAAAATAGTAAAAAGAAGTTGAGTGGCAATAGTGAATTGCTATATGAAATTGAATAGTTATAGTGAAACGTTAGATGAAATTGGATAAGCTTGGTGAAATAAAATCAAATTGGCTGGTCATGGTGATACTAGGTATAAAGTTGAGTGGTCATGTTGAAATAAAATAAAATTGGGTGGTCATGGTGATACCAAATATAAAGTTGGGTGGCCACTAGTGAATTTAACCTATAGCAAAAATGATAACTACAAAATTACACCTCTCATAAATTAATATATCCAAGGGCTATAATCTCTCCTCCAAACATGGCACAACACTGTTGGTTTTATTGCCAAAATCCCTAAATGATATCATTACTCTTTGAAGAAAATGCCAAAAATCAATAGTCACCTTGAATCAATTTCCCCCATTCCATCACGTTAATAGATTTCTTCATCCCCAAATCTTATTTTTATTTTATAAATCATGACAAGAAATCGAAATTTATACTAAGGTCATCTAGAAATCAAGTAGGTCGAGTTGAGGAATAAAGTCGTGAGAAGTTCTTCCAATTAATTGAAGGAAACTTGTTGGGAGGATATTCACTGATTAGCTCAAAAAACACAAAAATATGTGCTAAAGTAACAAAAACTGAACTGAAAATATGAACTAAAGAATTTATCATAAATTTGAACAAATACAACATAAACTACAAGAAAGAAAACTGCAATAACTGAACACTATTGAAGCTAAAATAAAAGAACATAAGACTGCAAAATGAAAAGAAACCGTAGCTTTTATTTACGGTCGACGCCCATATGCTTTACTACTCAAATTAGTGCTTCAATCTCAAAAATAACCTCAGTAAGAACTTGAATCAGAACTCCAAAGTAAAGATACAAAGGATGGCACTCAGACTTGATCGATTATTATACAAAATAGTAGATCTCTCTTCACAACTCACGATTCACACAAGAACCAAACCTCCTTCAAACAGAAAATCACACAAGATTTACAAGCTATTGAGAGAAAATCAAAAATCAAATGAGAGTATTTGATTTCAATCAGAGAAGAAGAGAACTCGAGAGAAACAGAGCACAGTGCAGAGAGAAATAGAAGAGTCTCAAAGCCAAGTAAAGTCTTAAACCCTAGAAGCCCCTTTTTATATGAGTCACTCAAGGTCGCCAATCCAATGGTGTTAACAGTGACACTTGGCGACATCATGAGCATCCAAATCAGGTAGGAGAAGAAACACAGTTTCAAGCTTTTCCCAAATCACGTTTTCATTAAACCAACAGATTGGTTGGGCCTTCAATTCCAGCTGGGCTTTCAATTAGGCCCAATGGTCTTTACATCATTGTGCCAAAATCCTTTCATACTCCACCTTGGTACGATGATTCAACCAAAATCATTAGTGGTTATTCATCAGTTGCAGATCTCATGAGCACAGTTGCTGCATCCACAGTTCAGCAGGGCATCACATTCAGCAAGGTTAAGCAATCCAGGAATTTGTTTAAAGGTAGAACTTTAGTACCCACATCAATAGGGTTGTAATTAGTAGATATCTTTTCAAGTTTCATAACACCTTGTGAAATAACATCTGTAATAAAATGAAATCTAATATCAACATG
>OU503037.1:39640184-39664125 GCA_912172775.2 Fraxinus pennsylvanica | reverse complement strand
TATAGATAAGATTATGTGATGATGTAGTTAGGATTTTCGATTTCACTTAAGTTATTTATCATACATTTAATTTCAATTTATTCACCCATTTTTCATACGCGCCAACGATCGAATTAACTTGATGTAATTAGTGATCTCTCTCAAGTAACACTAATCTTATTGATATACCAAACTTATTATATCTCTATATAAATTCACACAAATATTAGCGCATTTATTTATAGGAATTCAACTTGGATCGCATAGCCTATAATTATCTCTCGATCTCTAATAATGTCTATGTCAATTAATGTACGAGCTAGAATTATAAATCACCTCTCAGTCTCAATATTATCCTTAAATCAATTAATTGTTGTGCAAACAAATAATAGCATTAAACACACAATAATTAATTAACAAGTATTAAAATGGCGTGAAAATCTTGAAATTAAACATATGATAAAAACCTTAACAATAAAAATATTTAGCCACTCATAACATTGAAATTAAACATGCAAAAGTGGAGTTATATTTCTCAAGTTCAGCCCCTTCTTTTTTCCACTTAGATGCCTCTGTTTTCTCCACTTTCTGGCCCTGTGTATGTGTATATAATTGAAAGCAAAAGCCCCTGCTTTTCTTCCCTCCAAGCAGTAATATTTGACTTTTTCTTCTCCTCTTTCTCTTTTTCTTCCCCCACTTTCTTTTTTGTTTCTTCCTGTGTATGCATATAGTGTTTTCCACCAAAGCAGCCGACTTCTTTTGTACGTGAATGTGTGGATTTATCATTCAAAAGTGGCCTCTCTTTTCTTTTTATTTTATCACGTGGCTGTCGTCCTTTTATCCAATCCAGAAGCTGCCCTTGTATCATACATATTGCAGCCGATAAAAGCCCAAGTTGAAGCCCATCATTGTGGTGTTTGTCTTGAAGTCATCATTCTTTCTAAATAATGCAATTTAGTCTATTGGATTTCTATTTATTTGTGCAGTATAAATCAATTTAGTCCTCGTACTGTGAATTTTGTCATTTTTTCGCTTACATTATTTTTTTCAGTTCTTCATTAAACATAAAGTTTTACCTACAAAATACAATTTAACATAAATTAGGTGGAATTTAATTCAAAAGATAATAAAATATCATGATTTAGTGCCACGAATATGTATAAAAACTACACTTATCAGTGTGAAAATTGGAATGGAATTGATTTTCAATATAGCCAAGCACGTCCATAAGAACCAGTTGATTGGATTGATATTGGATCTACTTTTTTTATAAACGAGGAAGCCCAAAACTTTAAAAATTAAAAAAAAGGCTTGATTTCAATTTTTCTATAACCTATTAGGCTGCATCTTCTTCTTCAACCTGGCTCCGCCTCCACCGATTCAAGCTTCTCATCACTGGCTAGCTACTCCAGACAGCAACTCTAAATTTCAACGCATCCAACACAAGCAACCACTCTAGCTCGCCAATTGCTGGCTCCGCCTGATTATGAATGCTATGTGAAATGATGTCAAACTTAATGTAAAAATTAATATACACATAACATGTTTCTTATTTATTCAAATTATTATAGAAAGAGATATGGTGAGTGTTGACCAAGAAAAATTAAAAGAACAAGGATCAAATGGTTGAATCGAATCTAATAAATAAAGAAATATATCACAAAATTTTGGGGAAAAACGAAGCATTTATGTAGACAAAAATACTCATTAAATTTGGCTATATTTAAATTTCATTGTGTTCACTTCTAATATTAATAGAAAATGAGGCAAAAAATATAGCAAAAGCTTCAATAAATGATAAATTTTTTTAATATTTATTTAGCTATAGTGTGTTATTAAGACAAAATTAAATGAGAAAGATAAAGTAAATTGGAATTTTAAAAGAAGGCAAATTCTATAACTAATTTATTGTGTGCTTTAGATTTTATTTTTTTTTTTCCTAAATGTTTTCATATAACAATAGCACGTTATTTTTTTAAGTGATAGTGAAATTTAACATGTTTAGATCTGGTGTTCCCCATTATAATCAATAATAATAAATTGCATGTACGGTTTTGCTGTTTGAGTAACGAGTACCATTTTATCCTTCAACATGTACTGTTTTGGTGAGTTAGAAATGCAGAGACTTGCATGATAATTTACAGTGTATCATTGCTACAGCATCATGCTAATATATATATTATAAAGAATGTGAAGAGAATATTCAAGAGTGTACAGTTGTAGTTAATTCCTTGAATTATGGAGGATATTAGGATCTATTTACAACAAAAAAAAAAGTCAGTGGCAGCATTCTAGTGTAACGGAAAGTGAGACAACTAGGATAGGAGCTGGTGATTGTTAGATTAGTTGTCAATTGAGTTGGAGGCTTATGTGGAGCTGAAGACTCATGTGTATGTCAATTCTTGACACCCCCCTTCAAGTTGGATGGTACTGAGTTAACTACAAGCTTGTCTTTTAAGAAAATGAAACTTGAGTGAGGCCTTCGGTCAATAAATCTACAATTTGATCAAAAGAAGGCATATATCTTACTTTCAGTTCCTTTCCAAGCACTTTGTCTCTGCTAAGGCACCTGCGCTGATGTTGTCACACCATAAAACTGGGGTCGACACTCGTGGCAGTTCAAGTTCAAGTTCTTTGAATAGCAATTGAATCCAAGCAAATTCTAAAGTTGCTAATGCAAGAGCTCTGTACTCTGACTCTATACTTGAACATGTTGTTTCTTCGATGACCAAGCTATTAATTTGTCTCCCAAGTAAATTCAATAACCTGTTGTTGATGACAAGAGGTCCAATCTGCATCTGAGTATCCATTCTGGTTTAGTTTGTCACTTCTTTGTATCCATAGCCCTTGATTCATTGTTCATTTAAGGTATCTCCTGCCAATGTGTGGATGTTGGTGATACTCAATTTATTGACAGCAAAGGTGATATCAGGCCTAGTGTGTGAGGTATTGCAATACTCCTACCGCACTTCTGTTAATTGATGGATTCTTTAACACTTCTCCATCAGTTTTTGACATGGTTTTGCCGGCAAGAATAGGAGTATGACAAGGCTTCAGATTCTGCAGCTCAAATTTCTTGAGCAACTCAGCAATGTATCTTGTTTGTGAATGGTGAAGTCCTTAATAATGCCATTATACTTCAATTCCCATAAAGTGATAAAGTTGTCCCATTTTCTTCATTGCAAATCGTTTGTTCAATTCATTTATAAATCCTTATAACAGTTCAGCGTCATTTCCTGTCACAACAAGGTCATCTACATAGTAAGTGCAAAAATAATATGTCTTTCATTCTTGAAGTAAAACAACGATGTGTCTGCTTTGATTGTTTGAACTTCCAGCTTATCAGTGTTGTTTTCAACTTATCATAATAGGCTCTAAGTGTATGCTTCAGTCTATATAGTGCTTTTTTCCCATTTGCATACATGATCAGGTTTTGACTTGTCTATGAGTACCTCTGGTCGATTCATATATACTACATCTTCAAGTTCACAATTTAAGAAGGCATTATTGATGTCAACTTGCCTAATTGTCCATCCCTTTGAGACTGCCAGAGTAAGTATAATTCTCAAGATTGATGCTTTAATAATTGAGCTGAAAGTTTTATAGAAATCGATTCCAAGAGGCTGATGAAATCCCTTGGCTACCAACCTTGCCTTGAACCTCTAGACTAATCCATCTGTGTTACGTTTTACTCTAAAAACCCACTTGTTCCCTACTATGTTGTAGGCTGGTGATGGGGGCACAAGTTTCCAGATTTTGGTTTTTATTAGTGCATTGAATTCTTCATCCATAGTTTTCTTCCAATCCTTAATCATCATAGCTTCATTTACACTTCTAGATTATGATGTTTCAAGATTGTTTTCAAATGATTCGCCCAAAAATACCTTAGGTTTAAATACTCCAGTCTTTTCCCTAGTGATCATAGGATGCTCTATTGAATTACTTGCTCTCTGTTGATGTCTATGTCTAAGCTCATTGCTGACTGGTTGCTAATAGCTTGTGTAATCTGATTCAAGCCTTTCATTATTCTAAGGTAGCTCAACTTCTGTTTCCATACCTTGATCATTCAGATCTCTGACATGCCTTTCATTGATGTTATCCTCCTCTTCATTATTCATACTTTCATGCTGATTATCACTTAAACTAGGAGGTGAGTGATGCATGGCATTGGTTGCTTCAAGACAAGTTGCATCATCAGGACTTGAAGTAGATTAGAGCTGTTCAGTTGAGAGGGAAATTGAAAGTATGATACTACAATGTCAGGTACCACAGAATTTGGTTGGTTTTGAACAGAAAACAACAACTCAAAAAGAAACTCCGCTCATTGAATACAACACGCCTTGATATAATTTTTTCCTAATTGAGTTCAGGCATTTATAGCCTTTTTGAGATTCACTGTAACTAAGAAAAATACATTTTGTTGAATGAAAAATAAATTTGTGTTTTTGGTAAGGTCTTTGGCAAGGATTACAAGCACACCCAAAGATCTTTAGTGATTTCTAATCAGTTTCTTTTCTATATAAGACTTGGAAAAGGGATTGCATTTTGAGTGTAGGTGTAGGCATCCTACTTATAAGGTAAGTGGCAGTTTGAAAAGACTCTCACTAGTATTTCAAAGGCAAATTGGCTTGAGCTAAGAGATTTAGGCATATTTTTATTATGTCCATGTGTTTTCTCTCTACTCTTCCATTTTGAACTAATGTGTAAGGATAGGAGTGTCTGAATTCAACCTTTTCTTATGTCGGGAAATTTTTCAAAGTTCTATATTCCCCACCCCACTTATTTTCCACTAGCTTCTTGAATTGAATGAACACATTTAGTACTTCAGATTTTTGCCTTAGAGGATATATCCAGGTGAATCTGCTGAAATCATCTAAGAGAGTTATGAAATATTTGAAGCCTGATGTTGATTAAATAGGTGCTTGTCCCCACACATCTGTGTGTACAAGTTCTAAAGGAGTTTTGGCATGTGACGTAGATAAGGAAAATGGTAATAGGTGAGATTTACCAAATTGATAGACATCACAGCATAATTTAATTTCATTTTCTTTCACCTTTTGATTACAAATTTTGAGTACTTGAGACGCCACTTGAGTGGATGGATGTCAAAGTCTCTTGTGCCATACATCAACTTGGAAATTTAACGACTCTTAACTAGACTCTCGACTGGGATTGACATAGGAAATATTGTAGCAGAATTTATTTGAGAGAGCTGACTTCTGAGAGTGATACTTAGTGTTTTGGTGAGGAAAGTCCAGTTGATACAACCCTTCCTTAAGCTTCCATTGCAGCATTATCTCCCTCGTTTGCTTGTTCTTAACAAAATAGTAGTTAGAATGAAATTTCATATAAACTTGATTATTAGATGTTAATTGTGTAACACTAATAAGGTTTTTCTTGATCTCAGGTATATGAAGCAGTTTATTTAACACAAGTGTTTTATCATTCAAGGTTGGGATGTGAGTGATACCAAAGTGTGAAATGTGTAACTTGTTCCCATTTCCAACCATAATTTTTTCCTTACCAAAGTACTCATTGATTGAAGCAATATTTTCTTTTTCTGCTGTGATGTGGTTACTGGCTCTTGTATTAGCAAACTAGGCTGGATAATTTACAGTACTGGGAGATGCCACAAAAGCTGTTGGTTGAATTCTATAGTTGATCATCTGCTTTGGTGGTGTTCCTATGTATCTCTCATCATATCTAAAATTGTAAATGTTAGCCTTATGTCCAATCTTGCCACATACTTGGCATATAGGTCTGTCACCACCATTAAGATTTCCACCTATGTTTCTACCTCTTCTTCCACCTCTAAAATTGTTGTAGTTTGAGAATCTTCCACCAATGCTTAGCCTGTAGGATCTGATGTGATGATGGTTGGAGCCTAATCTTTGGGAAAAATTGACTGGTTTTTTATCAAGGTTGATTTCTACTATCTCATTCCTGACTGTGTTGAAGTGCTCAAGTCTACTTTCAAAGGTCATAAGTGTTTATTGTTGTTCTCCTCAAGTAATGTGATCTCTGCTGTTAATTTAAACAACACTTGGTGTGTATTCTTCATCCAAGCCAACCAAGACTTGAGTAACCAAGTCAAAGTGAGGAATAGCTTTGCTAGCGATTTCAAGGTTATCTGCAAGCATCTTTACTTTGTTCAAGTATTGATCAATGCTTATGGTTCATTTCCTTGATTTCTGAATCTCACCAATAAGAAAGGTGATCCTGGACCTATTTTGAACTCCATAGCTCTCCTTCACAACTATCTACGGTTCATTGGAGTTGCTAGCACACATGACTCTCATGACTATATCAGGAGTTATTGAAGAGTAGAGTTACCACATTAACAGTTGATCTGTTGACATCCATTGATTATGTTTAGGGTTTTTGGTCATTTCAACACTAGTTCCTAAGTTCTAATGAATTCTGGAGGGACACCTTTGTCCCCAAAATGTAGCCCTCAAGATTGTGTCCACGAATGATAGGCATAATCATATTTTGCCATAGTAGAAAATTATTCTTATCAAGCTTAGCTGATACCACTTGGATTAAATTAACACCAAATGGTGAGAGATGGTTGCTTCCCCGCATTAGAGCAATGGTACTAGGGATCAATATTTTGTGGTGTTATGAAACAACCAAAATATCTCTTATTAAAAGAAATGTTAATATGCCCGGAACGCTGTTGCAATGTTGGAAATATAATAATTATATNATGTATTGTTTGAATACCACTTGATGAAACCAACCACCGTAATGAATTGTTGAAGTTATATGACACAATAATAAAATATTTGATCAAGTAAAAGAATAATAAAGACAATAAATATGGCACATGGATTAAGAGATTTTATTGACTTAAAAATAATGAAGAAAAAAAAAAAATTACAATAGATCATATAATTCTAGTAATATATTTTCTCACACACTATAAAATTGTATAGAATAGCGCAATATTTATAGGAAATGTGTTCAAAATGTCCAAACCCTTTTAGTAGAGCTGTTGATGAAGTAGGATATCAAAAAATCGAGTCTTAAAACATATTACAACTCACAATAGGGCTTCCAAAATAGAATGTCAACTTGAGATAGGGCTCCAATAGAATTCCAAACTGAATTTTTCTTGATGTACACTTCAATTAGAATTTTTCAATTACTTCAACAAGAAATTCGGGTCACACCCAAATTCTAACAATCTCCATATTGACACGAATTTCATTGCAACGAACAAAGTTCCAAAATATTCTCCACATTGAGAAGAAAATTCGTCTGCAAGGAATGAACCGACTCTTCAACAATAACCAAAACTGATTTCTCCAACAAACACAAAATACTCAATATCTTCCAATGAATCCAAGCACTACTCTGCAGAATTACTTCAGATTTCCAAAAATTCATAATGATTTTAAAATTCACTGAATTGGGTTGTAACACACCCTAAAGAAGAATCAAACTCAAATGCTTTTAAAGAATGTCACTTGCTAGATTATACACCTTCTACTACGCTGAAAGCATGCTCAACAAAATCAGCATCTACATACCTTTTATCACTGGGTCCATTCCTAATAATTGAATACAATGACACTATAGGTAATGGTGGAAAAGCGGCATTATCCATATCTCCAGACATTCACTGAGTAGTATTTTTCAAATCCGACTCCTTACGAGCTCCGAAAAGTATTGTACCAAACTGATTGTCCACAATGGTATTGAACCTATGCTAATTGACTCTTCTAGATTATGCACGATCCTGCAAGATGTATAACTAAAATCTTTTTTGTCCCTCCAATATAACTTGGGCACCCTTACAAACCTTCAAAACTCCACCTCTACCTCCACCTCCACCTCCACCTCCACCAACTTACTCATAACCCTTTGAATCAAGGATAAACAACGAGATGAGATTCTTCTTCAAATTCGGAACATGTCAAACCTGGCCGAGTATGCTAATTATGCCATCTAATAGCTTCAATCCGACCATACTAATTTCAGCAACCCTACAAGGTATGTTGTCTCCCATAATCACGACACTTTTGGAAATATTTTCATATCTAGTAAACAAGTCCTTATTTGGACACATATGAAATGCAAACGCTGAATCCAGAATCTTTCTATTTTTTTCTCTGTTAATAGATTGGAAAATCCAATCTCATCTGGTTTACACTCGATATCATAAATAGTCAAAAGATCTCCCTCATTTATAATGTTCTCTGCGATGCCGCTTCACCTAAAGTCTTTAATTACTTCTCATATCGACTTTCAGCCAACCTTTTTTATTTTGCAATTTGTAGCAATCCTTCTTCAAATGCCCCTTCTTCTTGCAGAAGTTACAAGACTGATTACTGAATTTAGACTTCGATTTGTCCCTTCCAGAAACACTATAAGCATTAAGGCATTCTCCATTTCTGACTTCTAAAACCAGATGCTTCATCTTCTCTTTTGAAAATAAAGCGTCATACACCTTTTCTATTGTAACAGTGTCACGACTATACAAGACCGTGCTCTAAATGAAGAAAACGAAGTAGGCAACGAATACAATAGGATCAAGCCCAAATCGTCTTCATCATACTTTACTTTCAAAGTTTTTAAATTTGTGATGATCTCTTTAAATACAATCAATTGATCTTCTAATGATCTCCCTTCTGCCATTCGATGAGAGTATAAACGCTGCTTGAGATGCAACTTACTAATCAGACTTTTAGTCATGCATAATTGCTCCAATTTCAACCATAAAGCAGCTATTAAACCTTCTTCAAAATGTCCTGAAGAATGGTATTCGATACATGAAAATGAATGTAAGGAATTGACTTCTTATTCTTCCATAATTTTTCCTCAGCGGTCAAAGTTGCATGTATCTTTTCAATTTCCAACAATGCATCATCCAAATCATATTGTGCGAGTATTGCACACGTCTTAACCTGCCATAGAGAAAATCTAATGCTTCGATCCAAAAGCAGAATTTCATACTTCATGGAAGCCATCATGAACAAATCAAATCCTACGCTCTTGCGAAACTATTGAACCTAGTGCACTGATACCACTTGTTATGAAACAACTAAAATATCTCTTGTTAGAAGAAATATATTGTGCCCGGATCGCTGATGGTAACGTTGGAAATACAAGAATTATGTATTATTTAATACCACTTGTTGAAACCCAAACACTGGAATGAATTGTTGAAGATGTATGTCAAATAATGAAGTCATCACGAACAAAAAACCTCGAACAAATCAAACCATACGCTCTTACGGACTGCTGAACTTGGCGCTTTGATGCCACTTGTTATGAAACAACCAAAATATCTCTTGTTAGAAGAAATATTAATATGTCCGGATCGCTGTTAGCAATGTTGAAAATATATGAATTAAGTATTGTTTGAATACCACTTGATGAAACCAACCACCGGAATGAATTACTGAAGTTATATGGAAAATAATGAAGTATTAAATCAAGCAAAAGAATAACAAAGACAAAAAATATGATAGAGAAATTAAGAGATTTTATTGACTCGAGAATAATGAAGAAGAAAAAAAATTACAATGGATCCTATAATTCTAGTAATCTATTTTGTCACACACTATAAAATTGTATAAAAGAGCCTAATATTATATCTTTTATGTATCTCTTACAGGAAACCCTCCTAATAGAGTTGTTAATAAAGTAGGATACCAAAAAATTGAGTCCAAAACATATTCCAACTCCCAGTAGGGCTTTCAAAATAGAATTTCAACTTGAGATAGGACTCCAATAGCATTCCAAATTGAATTCTTCTTGACGTGCACTTCAATTAGAATTTTTCAATTATTTCAATAAGAAATTCGTTTCACACCCAAATTCTAACATGTGGTGTGTTACTGGCATTGGCCATGGTCTTGGCTCTAATACCAAGTTAGAAATGCGAAGACAATTGAATGATAATTCACAGCGTATCATTGCTTTAGAGTGTACAACTGTAGTTAATTCCTTGAATTATTGAGGATGTTAGAAATCTATTTACAACAAAACAAAAATCAGTGGCAGCATTCTGGGGTAACAGAAAGCGAGACTACTAGGATAGCAGCTGGTGGTTGTTAGATTAGTTGTCATTTGAGTTGGAGGCTGATGTGGAGCTAAAGACTGATGTGTATGTCAATTCTTGACATGGTGTTTGATTCAGCTTTGTAACTATTCAAATTTTACCACCGCTGCTTGCCTCCACACCACCATCGTGGCTTGTATCTGCCATAAACTTTCAACATAAACTGTTTTATGACTCAATTTTGCAAGTATTAGAAAGAATAATAACTATCTATTATTGGAGGAATACAATGCTAAGGAAAATATTCATTACAGAATTCTAGATTCCATGCATAACCCACCTTCTAAAACAAACATGAAAAATTCTCAGAGCAATTGCTTGGCATTTTTAGCCAGCCCAGAACAAGAAAATCTAGAAAGGCAGCAACTAAACTAATTCATGCAGCACAAACACAAGCAATTATCTATTGAAAAAGAAAAATAGCAAAAAGCACATACCTCAACTCATGAAAAATCAGTATCGCGTTCCCATACTCGGGTACAGGCACAGAGTTCTAGGGTGTGCTCCAGCTCCTATCAAGCATGTGCCCTACACGGTACTTGGCAGTTTGATGGTGTAAGGAAATTAAATCTTGAAGAAGTAGAATTGGACAACCTTAGCAAATCAGAAAATCTATTGCAAGCTGGAGCCTTCAGTTACCGATTTCCAACTGATTTCTGGTGGAACATTCAACCAACTGGAGCCTTGTTTGTTGGTAGTTAATAACTGAAATAAAGCCTCCTATATGTCTATAAATAGCTGCATTATCCAGAGAAAAAGTGAAACTCGAGTTAGAGAAGAAATGTAGAATTTCTTGTAAGTAGAAAGTGAGATTTGTGGAATGTAAATCTGAAAATTCTTCTACTAATTCATGGTGTATGAATGTAAAGTCTTCTTGTGTGAATAAAGAGACTTGAGGAAGTAATTTTTCCTATTCCAAACCCGTTCTTAGTTTGTCTTTCTTGCTGGTTTTTTATTCTGTCTTCTTGCTGGTTCTCTGCATTTCTGTCTTTCTGCTGGTGCATTTCAAATTCTGTAATTCTTTGCATTAATTTGGAGCGCTGGGGGAAGAATAAATACCCAACAATTGGTATCAGAGCTTGAAAATTCCTTGGCCTGATTTCTGTCCTTTTAAATTGGCCGAACACATCTCTTGTAAAAGAAAGATTCCTGGCCAGAATCTTGATCACATAGTGTCTACATCCAAATTTGAGATAGAGAAATTTAATTGCAAGAATAACTTCAATTTGTGGAGGGAAAAGATGATGGCTCATCATGGTAATCTTAGTTTGGAAGAAGCTTTGGANGATGGCTCATCTTGGTAATCTTGGTTTGGAAGAAGCTTTGGAAGGGAAATCTAAAATTGATGCTGAAATTCTGAAGAAGGCAAGGAACATCATCATACTTAGCATATCTGATACAGTTCTGAGGAAGGTAATTAAGGAGAAGACGATGCCTGAGATGTGGTATAAATTGGAAAAGCTCTATTTGACCAAAGCTTTGCCTAACCGGATCTACCTGAAGCACAAGCTCTACAGCTTCAAGATGGATGAAACAAGGTCAATTGATGAGAACATTGATTAGTTTACTAAACTGGTATCTGATCTAGAGAATCTGGAAATCAACATAGATGAAGAAGATCAAGCCATTTTTTTGTTAAATTCTCTGCCACCAGCCTTTGATCATTTAAGGGATACCATCAAATATAGCAAGGAATCCTTGACCCTCAAAGAAGTTGCTGCAGCAGCCTACTCGAAGGAACTAGATCTGAAGCTAAATGGTAATCTTGCAAAGAGGAATGGAGAAGTACTGCATGTGCAAGAAAGAAAGGAAAGAAAAATGTGCTGGATTTGTCATCAAGAAGGGCACTTCAAGAAAAGTTGTCCACAAAGAAACTAGAGGTGGATGAAACAAGAAAACAAAAAGCAAGCAGGAGAGTGTGCAAATGCCTTTACAGACTATGAAATTGGCGAAGTTCTTGCTGTAACAAGTGCAAGACACAGCAATATCTGGATTATGGATACATGTTGCTCATTTCATATGACACCAAGGCAGGAATTTCTCATTAAAGTGCTGATGGCTGATGATAACACCTGTGAAGTGGCTGGTGGGGGATCTGTCAAGCTGAAATTGTGGAATGGTTCATCAAAGGTCCTAGGNATGTACCATGCCTGAAAAGGAACCTGATCTCACTGGGAGCACTGGACAAATCTGGTTGTGTGTACAAAGCTCAAGGTGGAGTGTTAAAGGTGATGGAAAATTCAGTGGTGATCATGCAAGGAGTCCTGCAACAAGGCGTCTACATTTTGAAAGGAAATGAAGTTGAAGTCCAGCTACAGTATGTCTGAAAATTCTCCTCAAGAATCAAGGTGGAGATTGTAAGGAAATTAATTCTTGAAGAAGTAGAATTGGACAACATTAGCAAATCAGAAAATCTGTTGCAAGCTGGAGCCTTCAGTTACCGATTTCCAACTGATTTCTGGTGGAATATTCAACCAACTGGAGCCTTGTTTGTTGGTAGTTAATAAGCGAAATGGAGCCTCGTTTAGGTCTATAAATAGGAGCCATATGTAGAGCAAAAAGAAGAAGCTTTCAGGAGTAAAAGAGGGATAGGAAGTGAGATTGTATAAGAATGGTATTCATGGTGTATGAATGTAAAGTCTTCTTGTGTGAATAAAGAGGCTTGAGGAAGTAATTCTTCCTGTTCCAAACCCATTCTTAGTTTTTCTTTCTTGCTGGTTTTTTGTTCTGTCTTCTTGCTAGTTATCTGCATTTCTGTCTTTCCGCTGGTGCCTCTCAAATTCTGTAATTCTTTGCATTAATCTGGAGCTCTGGGGGAAGAATAAATACCCAACAGGGGTATGGAACAAATAATTCACGAGGTGAAGACTCATTATATATTATACATTTTCTGAATTTTCTTTGTCTTCTTCGACTTAACCGAGACTATAAAGCCTTTCAGCAATGAGTTGGAAGGAGGATTTTTGGAGAATTCAAGAATCCCCGACGAATTGGAAACGTGCAGAACCTATCCGGGTTAGGGACAAGGATGGGTTCTTCAGAGATGGCGACATATTGGGTTCAGATCAGGGAAAAAGGAAGGGTTGAAATCATGCCGTGTTATTAAAAACATTTTAGAGAAACAGTGTTTTTCTATATAAGGGCCCAACTATAGTGTTTGGCCCAAGTAACCTTTAAAAACCTTTGGATATTTGACCGTCAAAACCAGTCATTGATCAACCGGTTTTGACGGTTGAATTGGTCTAATAGATGGGATTTTCTCGGTTTACAATTAGTTCGATTTCAAGCACTATTCGAACCTATTATTCATGCAGTTTTCAGTTTTCCTAGTTGAATTAGCTGGTCCTATCCTGTTTTGTTAACATAGGTTTTCATCGTTGTTATGTGACTTTTCATCTTTGAATGATCCAAGTTCATCAAGACTCGTCAAATTCTCGAAACTATATTACGGTCTATCTCAAAAGCAAAATCAAAGAGAAATATTTTATGAATGCCTTCTCACAACATGTTCAAACATCCAAGTCTTCTTCAGTAATTGATATGATGTTTTATTCTCCTCTTCCTAATTGTATAGCTAACACTTCTTGATCCGATAATAAAATTCTTGAAAAAAATAAAATACCAAATTCTTCATCACAACACCAAATATCTTCTGTGACACTAATCAAACTCAACTATAGATTGAGCGTGTCAAAGTTGATTCTGAATTGAGAATTAGAATCAAAGTTTATTCACTTTCTATATGGTATTAAAGTGCTCAAATAAATTGTTCACTTCAAAAATATTAAATTTCACATTTTTAAAATGTGCGCTATGACTTACTTTTTACATTTGTCACGAAATTATAAGAACAAACTAATCTTAACCTTACAACACAAAGATTTGCGTGGAAGAAATAAAGCATGAGATAATTAGGAAAGAGGCTTATTAATCAACCAAAGGAAGCTTGCATTAATATGTGTCAATAAATTTTATTACAAAATCAAACATATGCAATCTAGTAGTTTATTTTTAATTGAGCCATTAGTATGAAATGGAAATGCAAGGGACTGAAGCTTCTTTAATTACGCAGTGATTTCCTCCACGGCTGCACCTCCTACTCCACCACCGTATCCTCCACCAAATCCAAATCCACTGCCAGATCCTCCCCCCAATCCGCCTCCACCGCCGCCTCCGCCCCCAAAACCTCCTCCTCCTCCTTGAGCCCCACTTCCAAACCCACCACCAAATCCTTCTCCGAAACCAGAACCACCCCCCGTTCCTCCACCTCCCCCACCACCACCACCTCCGCCGCCGCCGCCGCCGCCTCCTAAATTCCAGTGATCCAATAAGAATTTTGCATCATTGAAAGAACCGTCCGTGCCAACTAGCTCTCTCGCTGTGGCGGTGCAAATAAGAACACCAAGAAGAACCGAGAGAACAAATTTGGAAGTCATCTCAATTTGCCAGTCAAAAAGAGAGCTCTTGGTTGATGAGAATTTAGGACGCCAAAAAAGGGATTATGTAATGCTTGAATATCAGTTATTTGCATTGAAGTTTAATGCTTGAATTAATGTGTGAGTTAGTGAGGATCTCATTAACTTGACGGTTATTACATTAGTGCATTCTTAGATTGATTAGTGCATTAGTGAACGTTTATATTCCTTAGTGGTTTATAAACATTTTTTTTTTCCTGTTTCCTTCCATAGTTCATCATGCATCCACATTATTGATTCAAATTATTGTAGATAGACATGACGGTAAGCGTTGTCTGACAACTTGAAGTAATCTCGACTCGAGTATCGGAGAGATCTAAAAGTAAATGCGAAAAGTATGATTTTACTTCATGGGTAAAAAACTTCGTATTAAAGTGTTGTCATCTATATTTTTAAAGCAGCTCGAGCATTGCCCCAGAAAATTAAAAGGTCAATGATCGAATGGTCGAATCGAATTAATGTTATAAATAAATATATCACAGAATTTTGACGAAAAAAAAAAAACTGAACTTAGCTATATTGAATTAATTTTTATTATGTTCACTTCTAATATTAATAGAAAAATGCGGCAACAGATATAGCAAAAGTTTCGATGAATTATTAATTGTTTAAATATTTACTTAGCATTTGGTATGTTATTAAAACAAAATTAAATGCGCAAGAGAGTAAATTGGAATTTTAAAAGAAGCCAAATTCTATAAATTATTTATTATGCGCTTTAGATTTATTTTTCCTACGTGTTCTTAAATCGCAATAGCACATTATTTTCGAAGTAATAGGGAAAGTACTGCTTTGGTGTTTCATTGGGCTTTGTAATTTTTCAAATTTCACGGCCGCCGCTTCCCTCCCCGCCACCATCGCAGCTTGAATCTTCCATGAGCTTTCTCCGTGAACTGTTTTATTACTCAATGCAAGTATTAAAAAGAATAAGAACTCTGTTATCGTAGGATTTACGGTTGCAAGGAAAATACTCATTTAGAGAATTCCAGATTCCATGCAGAAGCCTCCTTTGAAAATAAACATGAAAAATGTTCTCAGAGCAATTTTCTGGTATTTTTAAGCTATTCCAGATTCTGCATTTTCTGAATTTTCTCTTTGTCGACGTAACTGAGGCTACAAGCTTTTCAGGGATGAGTTAGATCGAGGATATTTTGGGAGAATTCCAATCCCCTACGAATTGGAAACTTGCTGGAACTATCTGGGTAAGGGGCAAGGATGGGGGATGACAACATTATGGTTTGGATCAACGGAAGAAGATGGATTGAAGATGCCGTGTATTGACATTCTTGTAGATAAAACGTCCTATTCTTTATAAGGGCCATACAACAGTGCTTGGCCTAATTAACCCTTACAAACTTTCGGATATCCACGTATCCGTACCGCCAAAACAAGTCACGGGTTCCACTGGTTTTGGTTAATGATTCGTTTTGATAGCTGGGATTTTCTTGGTTTAGAATTTTGTTCAGTTTGAAGCACTATCGGGACCAGTATGATTCGGTTTAATATCTGGGATTTTCTTGGTTTACAATTTAGTTCAGTTTGGAGCGCTTAGGGACCAGTTTTATAGCCGATTTCCAATTTTTCTCTGTCGAACTAATCTCTGGCGATTCCTGTTTTATCAACACAGGTTTTCATAGTTCCTACGTAGGTTTTCATCTCTGCTCGATCCACACTCGCCAAGACTTATAAAATCCTCGAAAAACCTTCCCTTTTTTCCGTAAAACTCATGTCAAAATCTGGTCGAGTGCACGACTAATTTACAAAGAAAGTCGTGCAAAATGGTTGAAAAAGACAAATTTGTACCTCGTGATAATTTACTTCCAACACGTACAAAATTCTTTTGCATCATTTACGGATATAATCAAGTGCAGGGTAGCTATAATTTTCGTCTATTTTCCGGCTCCGCAAAAAAAAAAAAAATTATGAAGAAAAAAATTTCGTGCACAATTCGATTTGAGGGCATCAACTTTTAGAGTTTGACTCAATTTTTTTTTTTTTTTAAAATTAGGTCTGACGTGAGGTCGTATACATAAGAACGCATGTTTTATCTAATTTTTATAGTTGCTTGTCGATTATAAACGCTCGAATATGTTTTGTGCTCAATTTTGCGTTATTTTAATTGTGTCTAAGCACTAAGAAAGAGTAAATACAAATCACTCGACGCACCAAAAATCTTTTGTCACACTATCAAACTTGGCTCCAAATTGAGTGTGTCAAAGTCGACTATGAATTGAGCATCGAAGTCAAGTTGGATATGACTTGTTAATTTGGGACTGAGCATTGGACGATCTTATTCACTTAGAAATTATGGCATTAACGTTCTCCGATAATTTGTTCACATTAAAAACATTATATTTTGCATTACCAATATGTGCATCGTCACTTACTTTTTATATTTGTGACAAAATTATAAGGATTATGCTGCTTGTACACGAAAATGATGCATAAGGGATAACATAAAATGATGTGGAAGGAAAATAATGGAAGAAGAGTTGATTGTGTTTTAAACTTGCAAAAGGTAGAGTGCCGTGTGACATTATGTAAGCCATTGTATAAAACTTTATGTATATGTAGCAAGATTCAAATTGTAATAATAAACCAAATTTAACCTTACGACATAAGAAGACTTGCATGGAAGAAATGAAAAATGAGATAGGGAAACAGGCTTATTTATCAACCAAATGAAGCTTGCATTTATACGTTTGAATAAATTTGATTACAAAATCAAGCATCTGCAATCAAGTAGTTCATTTTGGTTGAGCCGTGAAAGATAATCACTAGGTTTGTAATGGAAATGCAAGGGACTGAAGCTTCTTTAATTACGCAGTGATTTCCTCCACGGCTGCACCTCCTACTCCACCACCGTATCCTCCACCAAATCCAAATCCACTGCCAGATCCTCCCCCCAATCCGCCTCCACCGCCGCCTCCGCCCCCAAAACCTCCTCCTCCTCCTTGAGCCCCACTTCCAAACCCACCACCAAATCCTTCTCCGAAACCAGAACCACCCCCCGTTCCTCCACCTCCCCCACCACCACCACCTCCGCCGCCGCCGCCGCCGCCTCCTAAATTCCAGTGATCCAATAAGAATTTTGCATCATTGAAAGAACCGTCCGTGCCAACTAGCTCTCTCGCTGTGGCGGTGCAAATAAGAACACCAAGAAGAACCGAGAGAACAAATTTGGAAGTCATCTCAATTTGCCAGTCAAAAAGAGAGCTCTTGGTTGATGAGAATTTAGGACGCCTAAAAAGGGATTATGTAATGCTTGAATATCAGTTTTTTTCATTGAAGGTTATTGATTGATTTAATGTGTGAGTTAGTGAGGATCTCATTAACTTGACGGTTATTACATTAGTGCATTCTTAGATTGATTAGTGCATTAGTGAACGTTTATATTCCTTAAGTGGTTTATAAACTTTTTTTTTTCTGTTTCATTCCGTAGTTCATCCATATTATTTATTCAAATATTATAGAGATATGACGGTAAGTGTTGTTTGACAACTTGAAGTAATCCCGACTCAAGTATCGGAGAGATCTGAAAGTAAATGCGAGAAGTATGATTTTACTCGATGGGTGTTCTTCCACTTCAAATAAAAAATTTCATATTAAGGTCAAGGATTGAATGGTCGAATCAAATTAGTGTTATAAATAATTATATCACAAAATTTTGAGGGGAAAAAAAAAAACTAAACTTAGCTATATTTAATTAATTTAGTATGTTATTTAAAACAAAATTAAATGAGAAAGAGAGAGTAATTGGAATTTTAAAAGAAGCCAAATTCTATAAATTATTTATTATGTGCTTTAGATTTTTTTTTCACATTATTTTTTAAGTAAAAGTGAAATTTAACATGTTTAGAGCTGGTGTTCCCCCATTATTATCGATGATAATAAATTACATGTACTATTTTACTGTTTGATTAACGAATACCATTTTATCCTTTAACATGTACTATTTCGGTGTTTGATTTAGCTTTGTAAATTTTCAAATTTCATCAACGCTGCTTCCCTCCCCACTAGGGGCGAACCTAGCACCCGACGAGCCCCCGGGCCACCCATGCTGGATCCACCGTAAACTTTTTTTTTTTTTTTTTGACAATATATAAAAGTTTTAGATTATATAACTGTTAGCCTCCTTTATTTGAGTTGGTTAGAGTTTGCAATTCTTATGAGATGTCTTTAGTTCTCCATTTTTTACCAAAATTAATGGCAATAGGGAGGGGGGAGTCAAACCCGTGACTATTCTTAAAGATTATTGAAATTCTTACCATTAGGGCACTTGTTGAATTTGATATTATTGTTTAACATAACAATATATATTAAGTTTAAATAGTTTTAATGTAATTGTAAAAATTCGAACTCGAACTCTTCCTTTGAATTACAACTTGATCACAATGTCATTTGATAAGTATTTTTAACTTGTATAAAAAATTATATATGTTCAATTTGAACAAAATAATTTCTATATTTAAATTTTAGGCTTTGATTCCCATTTTTTTTAAAATACATTTTTCTCTATCTTCTTTTCAACCACATANACACATTCTCCAGCAAATTACTATTCTAAAATGCATTTTTTTACAAAAATTGGCATCAAATGAACTCTTAATATTTTATTGCTATCGACGGCCAACGGCCGTCCGTGCTAACTTAAAACCTTGAATCCGTCCCTGCTCCCCACCACCATCGCAGCTTGAATCCGCCATAAACTTTCTACATAAACTGCTTTAGGACTCAATGCAAGTATTAAAAAGAATAATAACTATCTGTTATTGGAGAATTTACGGTTGTAAGGAAAATATTCATTAAGAATTCCAGATTCCATGCAGAAGCCTCCCTTGAAAATAAACATGAAAAATGTTCTCAGAGCAATTTTCTGGTATTTTTAAGCTATTCCAGATTCTGCATTTTCTGAATTTTCTTACGGTTGTAAGGAAAATATTCATTAAGAATTCCAGATTCCATGCAGAAGCCACCTTTGAAAACAAACATGAAAAACATTCTCAGCACAATTTCCTGGAATTTTTAGCTATTGCATATGTAAAAAGTTCTAGAATAATCGAAATAAACAGTACAAATTCTACAAATTGGATCAAGCGTGTGCCCTACTAGGTAGTTGATGTAGGCAGAAGCTAAATGACAAACAAAGGGAACAATCTAAAAACACGTTTAGGAATCAAATATTTATTGATTTTTCGCGAGAATACCGATTTTTTTATTTTGACCCTAAAATCATTAATTCTAACAAGAATAAATCTAAATGTACAATATTGATTAACAACAATGGTTGATTGTCAAAATCATAGTATATGATTTAGAAAACAATTTTTAAAAATGAATGGATATAATGATGCCAAATAGAATGTTGTCAACTAATATTGTCAACCAATGTTGTACCTGTAACATGATTCTTCTAACAAATACCAATTTATGACTAACAACTTGAAAGAAATCCAATACTACAAGTGAATTTCTCGTGGAATTTCATTTCATAGAAAACGAATGCCTCACAACCCTTAATCGTAATTAAATTTCGAATTTATTTACTAAAGAAATATTAATTAAAAGAAAACTAAAAGTCTTAATTAAAAATTAAAAATTCGCATAAATTAAATTGAAATCATCCATATATTCAATCTTCATAGTACTTGGGCAATTTGATGGGTAATGAACCGAATAATTCTTGAGGGAAGACCCATTATAGAATCCACGGTGGTGCAATCGTAGCACCGTAATGTTATATCATAGAGACGCTTCTTATTTTAAAAATTATGAAGACATCATTAAATTTTGTTTTACGCAACAAATTCTCCTTTTACGATTTCTAAAAATTTTAATGAAAGAGATATTCGTTGAGTCACTATCAGTCATGTGAGAATTGATGATACAATTAAACCCAAGCCCTAAAAGGTAGAATTTTTTAACGATTTGCAAGCATGAAAAGCTACAGTTACCATATACCACTTTTCTTCTTTATTTCAAGAAGCTTGTGATTCTTAAATTCAAGTTAATGGCCTGTTTGGGAGTTTTATTTTCATCGATTTTGACCGGCTTTGGGTGACGTCGTTTATGAGTGGTTAGAATAACCGGTACTCGCTAGATTTTTTGGGCACCGATTTTGGTTGGTTTAAAAATCACTCAAAAATAGTATAGTGTAATTTTGATCGATTCTCTCAACCCATTAAATCAGCTATTTTTTGCCGTTTCTCGAATTCACTTCTAGTTTTACCCTTTATACAATAATTATTGTCAACAAACATATTTTGTTTAATACTAACTTATAAATAAAAATATACTAACTAAAAAATTATTTATAACTAAAACCTTTTAAAATCGGTGGATAATAAATTCTCAAGTATGGGTTGGACTATTTTAAAAACGCTACTAAAGTCACTCATATTCGATCTATTCATAAACGTTCAAAGTCGATACTTTAAAAAACGCTAGAGAGCAATACGCTGGAACTATCAAGTAGACCCTAAGGGTTAAACAAAAGATCATAAACCCGTCAAGTCCAACAGAAATCGATGGTTTTGGTCCATGTTAACTCGTCAACATTTTAATTTTGAACCCAACCGAACTAAATCGTTTATAAATTGACACAACGCAAAACAAGAAATTCCAGCGAAAACATTAAGAACACGAATTTTGTAATCCACCAATTATGAAAAATTAAATTTGCGAATTTTATTAATGAAAGATAATTAAAAAAAAAAAAACAATGAGATAATCATTTATTTATAAGGGTTTACATGAAAAACAAATTTAAACAAACTACAATTAAAATGAATTCCAAATATACTGTAAAAATCATTTTATGAGTCTTAAATGAACTCGAATGGCCGAAATCCACCATACATCATGACATAGCAAAGAGTATTACTCATATCATCGTCCTCTTTTCGGAATGTCATTATGAGCTCAAATCGAAATTCGAAAGTTCTCTCTGCATTATTACTTTTCTCCATTTTAATCCAATTCTTCAACAATATGTTACATTATAAATAGTTTGTTTTAGGTTTCAATAGTTATAAACACTTAAAATAAAATTTAATCGTGATCTCAATTAATATGTCTGTGTGTGTGTACACTTTTTGTACGGTATGTGACAAATTATAAAAACAAAACAAAATTGACCATATAATAAATAAAGATTTGCCTGGAAGAATAAAGCATAAGGAAAAGAGGCTTCATAATCAAATGAAACTCACAATAAATTGTTGAATAATTTTGAGTACAAATCAAACATCTGCATCACAGTAGTTTAATTGGCTCTACATATTTTTTTATTTTTTTTATTTTTTTTTTATTGAGCCATGAAAATGATCACTTTAGCATGGATTAATGGGAATGTGAGTGAAACTTCTTTTATTACTCAAGGAAACCCACCACCTCCTATTCCACCCCCAGCTCCTCCCCCAAATCCACCACCCAATCCACCTCCCCCACCACCGCCTCCACCTCCACCTCCACCTCCTCCTCCAGCACCTCCAACTCCACCTCCAAACCCACCACCAGCTCCTCCCCCAAAACCAGAACCACCACCTACTCCTCCACCACCACCTCCACCAAATCCTCCTCCACCACCTCCACCAAGTCCACCGGCTGCACCACCACCAAAGCCAGCTCCACCACCAGCACCTCCACCTAACCCTCCACCACCTCCACCACCAAGACCTCCGCCTCCCCCTCCCAAACTCGGATGATGAAAGAAATTCTTCTCATCATTGAAAGAACCTATCGAACCAACAAGTTTCCTTGCACTGCAGGTGGTGCAAACAAGAACACCAAGAAGAACAACCAGAAGAAATTTGGAAATCATCTTAATTTGCAAGTAACATATAAATCAATGACTTCTGATTAATGAGAATTTAGGACCCGAAAATGGATTATATAATGGCACAAAACCCTAATATTGAGGTGGACAGTTGGGAGGATCATAATGATCCCATCTACTCATCCGTAAAACCGCGTCCCAAATGTCAATGCAGCTAACTTTTCTTTTGAAAAGGAAAGTCCTATCCAGCCTCACCTTTTCAACTTGTTTCCCTCTTTCCCTGTTTGAGCCAAATTATTATAGAACGAGAATGAAAAATATATCCGTTATTGGGGCCCACATAAGAGATAGAAAATTTGAATTTAAATGTTGATGTGATGGATAACGGTTATATTTTTTATTTTAATGAGATAATAATGTAGATCAAACGTGACTTAATTTACCACACTGCACCATTAGATTTTCCTTCTTCAGAAATTTGTGGTGATTATATAGTCCACATGCATGCATGCATGCATGCAAGCCTTTTTATCTTTTAATGCCCGTTTGACCCTATTAATTATTTCACATTATAGTGAGAGTAATGGTAATTTTTCGAAGAATGTGCAATTAACAAAGAATGAATTTTTTTGAATTTATGTGTAATATTATTTTACTGAAAATGTGTAGCTGATTAGAAGAAAGAGAAAGATGAATTATAATTTAATGGGAGCCAAATGGGGGCTTAATTGAACTAACTAGTGATGGCATGATTTATCTTTTAAAAAAAATAAATGAAAATTTAAGGTTGGATGTAGTTTTGTTTACTCAAGTAAGGGGCGGAGCCAGAAAATGTTATGATGGGCTGAAATTTAAAAAATTTCAAATAAACTTATACCACAAGAAATCGAGTTTCGGAAGCTATTCTCGTGACATTCACGATAAAAAGTACACAGAACTCAATGAAATAAAAAATTTAGATGTCTCATATTAAGATATTCCATTAAATCTTTGTATTTTTTTAACCAAATAGAAAATCGATGCTTGCCTTAAAAAAATATAAATCGATCAAATCATGATAGAAATAAGCAAAAATTCATATCCACCAATGAGAATTTAAAAAATTACTTAACGAGTACTCTTCTAGTAACTTTGACGATCAATCTTTCTAAACAACTGAAAGCTTGATTGAAACACGCAGCCAATAATATATCACTACTATCCATATGTTATTATCCCAAAATATTATTTGGTGTGTTTATCGATCTTTTATATCACCACATCAAAGTGAGTGAAGAATCTCAACCAAAATGAGAAAAATCAACTAAGAATTTTGAGGGTCAAAGAAATTAAATTTAATTCCTTTTGCTCGATTTCAAGAATATACTTATGTATAGATTACTTATAAATAAATAAGTTTTAAAGAATATTTTTTTTATTGTCAATATCGAATCTACAGTAAATTATTTACTTTGATCATAATATCTTTTTTATGGTCAAAATAAGTAATTTTTTTATAAGTATGAATTAGTAATATATGAAAATATACGTAGAAATGAAAATAATAATTACTTTTAAATTTAGCAAAATATATAATGTCACTAACTATTAAAATAAGTTATTTACTTCTAGATCTAATCATTACAAATTATCTATTAC
>OU503037.1:39598356-39609766 GCA_912172775.2 Fraxinus pennsylvanica | reverse complement strand
TTTTATTGGATTGACAATAGATAAAAGAGGAATAAAATTACAGACTCATATATCTAAAAAGATATATAGTTTTCCAAACAAATTAGAATTTAAAGAACAAATACAAATGTTCTTAGAATGTCTAAATTATGTAGAAATATTTATTGAAAAGTTTTCAAAAAAGAGACATAAAATATAGATTTTACTTAGAAAAATAACTATTAAGGGATGGAATTATGAACATACAGAAATTGTTAAATAATTAAAAGAAGAATGTAAAAATCTACCAAAATTAAGATTATCAAATGAAAAAATAATTTAGTTGTTAATACAGATGCTTTAGATAAATATTGGACAGCCATATTAAAAAAAGATTTAAATGAGATCTGTAGATTTTCAAGTGGAACTTTCAATCAAGCAAATATTAATTATACCACTCATGAAAAATAATTAATAGCAATTATTAGAGGAATAAAAAAATTTTCATTATTCTTATTATCTAAAAAATTGATTGTTGAAACTGACAATTCTCAAGTTACAAGATTAGTCAGAAATAAGTTAACAATGGAGCCTCAATATAGGAATAGCAAGCATATTTATCTTTTTATAATTTTGATATTATTCATATTAAATGTGTGAATAATTATCTTGCAGATTTCTTTATATGAAACATAGAATTAGTTGATGGATAAAAAAAAAATCATGAAATTATATCAATCTTTCCTTCATATACCAAAAAGGACTGGCTTCCTCAAAGAGGAATCTGAAAACATAGATATCGGTGTGGTATAGATCGCAGAGACATTCAACTCAAATATAAAACTATTGTTGGATATCAATACAGAACATTATAAAAACTCCATAGAACTCAAAAATCAAGTTGATGTTATTACAACACAACTGAAAAATATAATATCTGAGACAAAAATACCAAGTGGCGCAAAAATGAGTCTTCCAATTCAATACCAAACAGGTACGGCAGGAAGCAGCAATTGACCCAGAAGGGACAACATACCAACCGATAAAAAAAAAGATGCTTTTCCAGTAACATCAAATAAAAAAATGACGATACGAGCAGATAAAAATGATTCCAAAACAATCAGCATCATAGATCAAGATGATATGACCCCTTTGGATAAAAACGAAGAAAAATATGTCACAATAGCCCCAATAGTTTATGAAATGAAAATCAGCGATACATACTTCATCTCTCCAGGACATAATGTTTATCCTAGAGTCACAACTAAGGAAGAAGGTAATCCTATTTTCATAAAAATAATTGTAGACTATAGATTCTTGGATTTAATATATCCAGGGAAAAATTTGATAGAATTATCAAAATTTGATGAAATGTTCATACAAGAAGTGTCAATATTCTCTAGAGGACGAAGCATATACTTAAAATTTTACTCAATAAGTCCAAAATTTGATGGAGTTGTTTACTATCCGGTTGAACATATAATATCAATTGGATATGTAGCAACCAACTTCAACGTAGATATCATGGAAAATGAGAAGAGGGTACCAAAGATAACCAAATCATGGGTAAAACATAGAAGGGCACTTGGGATCAAGGTCATATATAATATTGTAAAAAATTTATACAATAAAAAATTCTCATGCATTTGCCAATATGAAAATTAGATGCTATTAACCAATGGAAGATATGGGAAATGATAGATATTGAAAGATTACATTACAAAATTTGACATATATCAATTTTCGGGATGTCCTACCACCCTAAAAGAATCTTGTCAGCTGCGGGAGTGTCCAAATTGCATGTGAAGATGTAGAACTAGAAGGACAATGATAGAATGGTGGAGCTCTGAATAAAGAAGATGTGAAATAAAGTTGTTTGTTTTATGTAATAATATAGCCACAATAATTCAGTGGCAAGATTTTCGATAAAACTCCATAATTGGGAAATGATGTAATCAGTGATATAAGAGGCCAATAATTTTACCTCATATGCTTGTATAAATAGAGGTCTTTGGGCTAGGAGGAAGGAAGAACGAATTTGAGCACTCAATTTTGAAAGATAGCCAAAAACCTTCTATCAAATCTTGTATCAATTTTCTAAATATATCAATTCTATCAATTTTAAATAGATCATTCACATTTCAATCCTCTCAAATGGAAATGAGTTTCTAAACCACTTTTCTCATAGATTCTTGAAAGATTAAAGGAAAGATTTCTCTCTTACTTTAACAAAAGAAGAGTTTTCCTTATGTTGGATCTATAGTTTTGATTCTTAGAAAAGATGCAGTGAGAGCAAAAGCTAGAATAGCAAGGATCCTGTGTAGGCAAGAAGCCGTTGAAGTGAGTAGTTTGCAAATCCAGAAGCTTGAAGGTCACTCTGTTCTGAGAATTAAAGCCAAAGATCAAAAATAAGATAAAACTATTAGTTTTGTTAAATTTGGAAAGAATTTTCCTATGATCCTTAAAAGAATCATAGAGATTATTCATATTAAGGTTTGTTATAATGTATGTTTTATTATTAGATGATGATTAAAATGGCAGGATATACTATAAAATGATTAGATAATTTTTTAGATAGAATGTTAGAAAAAAATTTAAAAAAAAATCATAAATCAAAAGGAAAATATAGATATGTTATCCGAAGAATATGAGAAATTAAATGAAGAACGGGATAAATATATTACATATTACTCTAATTTGTTAGATCATAGAATGGAACTATATATTACAATTAGAAATAGAAGAAACATAAGATAAAGACTAATGTTTAAACCTTTGAAAAAAGAAGGATATATTATGCAATTTATAAAAATTCATATCATTAGGGTAATATAGAATGAAAAGTGGAAACGTTATGTGTTAATTACCCTTCTATTATTGAGCAAACAACTTCTTCTACTTTTTTTTATTTTTTTCCTTTTTACAGAAAAAAGAAAGTGTTTTGTGCCAGAGATATTCAAATATTTTGACTAGTGAAATGCGGATGTGGCAGCCTACTAAGCAAATAATGCTGCTAGCTGGGACAGGTCAACAAATAAATGACAAATTAACATCACCTGGTACTAAAAAAATTAAAATGAAAATTAGGAAAATGATAGAAGCCCTAAAAATTAAATCTAAACAAAAAGAAAAAAAAAAAAAGAAAAGAAAAAAAGGGTAATTAGTACTTATTTTTGTACACATATAGATGAAAAACATACACCACCTAGCTAGAAGACATAAAGAATGCCCCTACCCCAGCCCACCAGGTCTGCCCCAATCCTCCACACCACCACCACCACCACCACCAAAACTCCATTGCCCCTATCTTCTTTCAGGCCTCAATTCTTTCCTTGTCCAAACCTGAGTTGAGTGATCTAATCAAAACAAGTTAAAATTTAATGACCCAAATGAATTTTCCCTAATAGTTCGGTGAACAGCAATGTTTTTAACCCCATAAAGGAATACAGACAAGGACCACCAGAATTGAGATAATAAAAAGTCTAAAAGGGTGGGGAAGTCGAATCAATCTTTATTTCCATGTGACACAATCATGGCAATATAACTTAAACATCCATGGTTACATCGTATTACTTAATACCACCTTTTAGATAGAGTTCACTTTGCTCTTCATTTCAACAGAAGGGGAAGGCAGTACTTCCAATAACTCCCTACCATGGAACGCACTGAAACCCTTTTATTTCATTGTATGATTTGTATTTATATGCTTTGTACATTTCATTTCCAGAAAATAATAAGAAATTCAATTCTCAAATTTCTTTTTCCTTATTCGTAATATGGTATCAGAGCTAACCTCTTCTCAGCTCTGCCATTGCTGTCCTGTTTGATTTCAAGTCCGTATTTTCTCCATCACTCGGACAGTCCTGGTTTGGTCCTTGTTTCGCAGCAATTAACAGGTGAGAATTACACCTGATGGAGTCGTGCAATGACCATAGCATTATCAGTAAAGAATAAGCTAGGTTTTATTGATGGATCAATCAATCGACCTAAAGGTAATTCTGATTTTCACAATTCTTGGATTCGAAATAACAATATGGTTATTTCATGGATCCTTAATTCTGTATCAAAGGATATTTCAGCCAACATCATTTATTTTGAATCTGCTAATGAAATCCGGAATGATCTTAAGGAGAGATTTCAATAAAGAAACGATCCTCGAATTTTTCAATTGAGGCGTGAGTTAATGAATCATACGCAAGGGCAGCTGTCTGTTAGTGCTTATTTCACGAAATTAAAGGCTATTTGTGAGGAACTTAGCAACTATAGACCTTCATGTTCATGTGGTAAATTACATGTGATGGAAATAAAAAACTAGCAGAACATTACCACGTGGAATATGTCATGTCTTTTCTAATGGGTTTAAATGATTCGTATGCTCAAGTTAGAAGACAATTGTTGCTTATGGATCCAATTTCTTCAATTAACAAAGTATTTTCTCTTATCCTACAAGAAGAGCATCAAAGGGTGGTAAATGTGAATGTTGGAACCACTGATTCGTTGGCCTTTTATGCCAGAAATGATGCACAAAGAGCAACCATAGGGTAGCCTTATAATAGGAATCAGTATCAGAAGAGGGATAGGCCTGTTTGCAAATATTGTGGAGGTGTAAGCCATGTCATTGACAAGTGTTATAAGCTTCATGGATTTCCACTTGGATACAACACAAAACAAACGGCTGGAGCTAGTTCAAATCATCAATCAGGTTATAAAGTTTCAGACCCAAATATTGGAAACATTGGGAACTTTATGCAAACATTGAATTCTGATCAATATCAGCATTTAATAAATATGCTGAGCACGCATCTCACGGCTACTAAGGTACGAGAAGAAGGGGTTAATACTGGTCATGTAACAGGTACATGCCTTTCCATTTCCAATAACCAAGCATTCGGTTCTACTAGACATTGGATACTGGACTCAGGAGCAACCGGTCATGTCTGTTTCAATCATGCATCTTTTCATAAACTGCAGGCAATACAGAATATTTTTATTACACTTCCTAATCATACTAAAATTCCTGTGTTTTTTGCTGAAAATGTTAAGCTTACACATGAATTGATCCTTGAAGATGTATTATATGTGCCTCAATTCAAATTCAATCTGTTGTCCATTAGTTCTTTAACCAGGAACTCGAATATGATCATTTGATTTCTCACCGATTACTGTGACATTCAAGACCTACACAGCTTGAAGATGATTGGCAGATCTGAAAGAATTGATGGACATTATGTCATTGATGCAAAGTCTAGAGTTGTGGAGAATAAGTGTAACTCATTCAAGGATATTTGTAATCCTATTTGTTCTGTAATGAATAATGTATCTTCAAATACTTGGCATCATAGACTTGGCCATTTGTCTTTTAAAAGACTGGAGATAGGATCAATTACATTTTAGAAGTGACAGAAATGCTATAGTTTCCTGCTATATTTGTCCACTTGCTAAACAAAGAAGGTTACCTTTTACTTCAAACAATCATTTATCTTCTACTTCCTTTGATCTTGTTCATTGTGACACATGGGGGCCATCAGCTCACCAACACGTGATGGTCACAGATACTTTCTCACACTGGTAGATGACTGCACAAGGTTCACTTGGGTCTACCTGATGAAATAGAAATCAGACGTTCATACCATTATTCCCAAGTTTTTCAACCTTATTGAAACACAATTCCACAAATTCATCAAAGTCTTCAGGTCTGATAATGCTCCTAAATTACTTTTTACAGATTTTTTTTAACTCAAAAGGTGTTCTCCACCAATTTTCTTGTCCTGAACGCCCTGAGCAAAACTCAGTAGTTGAAAGGAAACACCAACTCTTGCTCAATGTGGGTAGAGCTTTGTTTTTCCAGTCACATGTCCCTATTTCATTATGGGGTGACTGTGTCCTCACAGCCAACTATCTGATCAATCGATCCCCTTTACCAATTCTACAAAACAAGACACCTTTTACTTTACTCTATAATTCTCCAGTAGACTATACATTCCTTAGAGTATTTGGCAGTCTATGCTTTGCATCTACTCTTACCTCTCACCATCAAAAATTCCATCCTAGAGCGAAGGCTTGTGTCTTCATTGGTTACCATCCTGGCGTCAAAGGCTATAGGTTGTTTGACATTATTTAACAGTCCATTTTCATTTCCAGAGATGTAATTTTTCATGAACAGATTTTCCCTTTTCATTCAACTTCAAAAACTCCTGACATCATTGATCTCTTTCCTAATCTTGTTCTACCTATTTCCACTTCTAATGTTCATCTTGGTATACTATCACATGATCACACTGACATTGATGTACCTATTGATTCCTCTCCAAGTTCAGGTCCTCCTACCACTTCACACATTCCTGCTAATCCTACTCTCGGACGATCTCTCAGAACAGCAAAACTCCATCATATCTCCAGGATTTCCATTGCAGCCTCTTATCTAACACCCCAGCTTCTGATAATGCTCATTATCCCTTAAACAACTACCTCATATATACTAAGCTTTCAGTTTCTCATAAAAATCTTCTCTTAAATATCTCCTCAAACACTGAACCTCAATTTTTCAGTCAGGCTATTCAAGATACTAACTGGAAAGATGCCATGGCCTTTGAGTTAGCAACCATGGAGTTGAACAAGACTTGGTCTGTCATAAGTCTTCCTAAAGGAAAGTATACTATTGGATGTAAGTGGGTATACAAAATTAAGTATAAATCAGATGGTAGCATTGAACGATACAAATCTCGCTTGGTTGCCAAAGGGTATACTCAACAAAAGGGGTTGGATTTCTTGGAAACCTTTTCTCCAGTGGCGAGACTGGTAACTGTAAAACTCTTATTAGCGGTGGCTGCCATCAATAGGTGGTACATTATTCAATTAGATGTCAACAATGAGTTTCTTCATGGGGATCTCTTTGAAGACATTTATATGGACCTGCCTTTGGGCTATGATCCTCTTATCACACCTGGAAAATATGGGGAACACCTTGTCTGTAAGCTGCACAAATCCATTTACGGATTAAAATGAGCTTCACAACATTGGTTTTCAAAGTTCTCTCATGCTCTATTGTTACATGGTTTTCACCAATCTAAGTCTGACTACTCTCTCTTTACTAAGGGTTCGGGAAATGCCTTTGGTGCTTTGCTTGTGTATGTTGATGACATAGTCAGCACTGGTTCGGATTTTCAGGTTATTGATGAATTGAAATCCTTCCTGAACAGTCAATTTAAGCTCAAGGATCTCGGTAAGCTTAAATATTTTCTTGGATTGGAGATTGATAGATCCCATCAAGCTATTGTTCTATCCCAACGCCACTATGCACTTCAGTTACTTGAAGACACCGGATTTCTTGCTTGTAAACCAGCTAATTTGCCAATGGATCCCAAAGTTCGACTGAGCTCCTTTGGGTGGGAGCTATTGAAGGATGGTTCTATATATAGAAGGTTAATTGGATGCTTGCTATACCTGACCATTTCAAGACCAAACATCACATTTGCTGTTCATAAGCTCGGCCAATATGTGTCTCAACCTCAAAAGCCTCATTTAACAGCTATCCATCATTTGTTGCAATATATTAAAGCCACTCCACGACAAGGTCTCTTGTTCTCTGCTGATTCATCTTTTACAATTACGTGCCTTCACTGATGCGCATTGGGAATCATGTCTAGACTGTAGGAAATCTGTAACTGGTTTCTGTGTTTTCCTTGGGGATTCCATGGTGTCTTGGAAAGCTAAGAAACAAAGTACTATATCCAGCTGAAGCTGAGTACCGTGCATTAGCCTCCTCTGCTAATGAGATTGTATGGATACATCAACTACTCCTCGACTTTCATATAGCTCCAAAGGCTCCAGCTTTGATCTTTTATGACAACCAAGCAGCCATCCATATCGTTGCCAATCCTATTTTTCACGAGAGGACTAAACACATAGAGATAGATTGTCATTTTGTAAGGGACAAAATCACTGATGGTTTTATCAAATTCTTGCCAGTCAGAACCAATCATTAGCTTGCTGACATATTCACAAAGCCACTACCTGCTTCTAAGTTGCTTCCACTACTTTCCAAGATGGCTATAATTAATCTTCATAATCCATCTGAGGGGGGAGTATCAGAACCAATAGAAGCAGCTCAACTTCCAACTGTCATTGAGCTGTCAAAGTTAGTTAGGATAGTTTGTTAAGTTTGCTAATTCCAGCTGTAGTTCCCGCCTTTTATTTCATTGTATGATTTGTATTTATATGCTTTGTACATTTCACTTCCAGAAAATAATAAGAAATTCAATTCTCCAATTTCTGCTTCCTTATTCGTAATATATTAGATTACTAGTTCATAGCTCATGTTAAATACTTGTTTTTTTTATATGAGCACTGATTAAATGCATAAATTCAGAGACCAGAGTCATGAAAGATAACCAAACAGTCCTGCTGTGAACACGTTTGATCACTGACTAGTGTCTAGTAAATTTAAAAATCACCTAAGACCACGAAGTAAACAACTTGAATGAATATGATTGAATAACTGAGATTTTTTAAAAACAGAAATGCTTAATAATTTCTGTAAGGAGCTTGATGTCATGTCTAAGCTAAATTGCCTTACATTTGAATTTATAAATTGAGTTTCATGACAAGTAATTCTTGGAAGCAAAGCCATTTAAAAGGATTTCCTTCTTTCTGCATACGCGTACTAAGTTGACCTTTTGCAGACAATAAGTCAACCCCAGCAGAAGTTATGTTCACTTCAGTGTTTGTATCATTTTCCATCCAATCAGGAGGAGAGTGCCATCTTACGAAATCTTCTAATATGCAGCCAGGATTTGCTGCCTGACAAGGATAGCAGCACAAATCAGTATTTAGGTCGTGAAAAATTTGCCTCGGCCCACGGGGTATTCAACAACAAATTGTAAGATTTTTATCATGAAACTTCACCTTAAAGGCCTGCTTGTCAGAAAGGAGTTGAGAGCATCCTGCACCAACACTGAGCAAATAAAAACGGGCAACTTGTGTCATAAAATGCCTTTGGAGGAAAGGGAGAATAATTGAAACTGTTATCTTCAGTGTCATTGATAGAACAGTTTGAAGTATTAGATATAGAATGTTGAACCAACAATGACCAACAGAACCATAATTCATCAAAGAAAAACAAGTGGAGAATATCGAACCAAAGATTTTGACATTAATGATAATATCATTCTCAATAGTTCATGCCATGAAAATTATCTTCACATTTTGACCAGCAAACATTAATGATAATATCATTCTTTAGTGAAGTGAATAAATAGGAAATACCACTTTCCCAGTCAATGCATCCCATTATCCACATGCCACAGCTATCACACTAATCAGTTTTTCAGAATCTAAAGGATGAAAAGGTTTGAGAATTTACAAGGGATACATTTGGCAACATTATACCTTTTTGCAATCTCCATAAATGGAATGGCAGAATGAGCAACAAAACTACTTTCCAATACAAATGGATGAGTGAAAACAGCAATCAAAGATGTGCTTGTGTGATAGTAAAGGATATCGAAACAAATACCTCAGATTCAGAGATTTCTCTCTCGCTCATAAAGTATAAATTTTCATCAAAGATTGCATATACAATGGAATTTTCAGTCTTCTCACTATCCTCGGCGCCCTTTTTCCCTATTCTTATGTTCCTTAACCTCTCGTGCCAGTCCTGCTTTGTCTTTATTGGTGCTGGCCTGCTTCTCAGATCTGTCACTTCCTGACAACTCTGCACCATCAGATGATATTATTTACTCAAAGCCGTGCATTACTCTCATGCAGCAATTGTTCAACACTTCTCAGTTGAAGCAATTGGAAAACGACCTGAATTGTCATGCAAGAATTTATGCACCGTGCACAAAAATGTAGTAAGAAAATTGCACCAACTCGAAGAAACCACAAAAAGAACCAAATTGAAATCTGTATTATAATTTTAACATCGAGAACTTGGAGAAAATATAGAAGGTTAAAAATGCAACGAGGTGGATGGCTTATCAAGATTATCATTTGCTGGTTGGTTCATGTTCGATCAGGCTTCGTCTACATTTAAGTCAAAATTGAAAAAAATCCACTTGGATCTCAAAAAGGTGTTTAATATGGTATAAAAGTACAATAAATTTTAATTAGCAATTCGATCCGACTAATACTCATAGCCGGGGCAGAGCCAGCCCGTCAAAGTAAGGAGTCCCAGAGTTGAAGGGGTGGGCCCCACAGGGGTGCCTCGAAAATTTCTTTTTGAAACATTTTCTCTTAAAGTGAGGGAAATTGGTATTTTGTGATAAACAAAGGAAACAAATGAACATAAATTAATGTACATTATTAACAAAAAAAATCAAGAAACGTATAAAAGAAAGTACTAATCTTTAATTTAGCAAAATTATACCTTATTACAAATGTTCATTTTGAGTTCTCATACTTTAATAACGTTGTATAACTACATCATCATCAATCCTGTTGAATACATCCTTCTCAATATACACAAGCAAGCTATCACTTAACCATTTCTGAAGACAGAAGAGAAAAAATCGGGTAAAATTGGACTGGTAGGGTTTAATTTTATTAATGGTGAGGACAAAATGGTAAATTAAAAAAAAATTGTCAAAAAATAAGGGGGTCTGGGTCCCGCCCCTCCCTTCGCCCCTGATCACAGCACATGTATTTCAATATTAGTTTGTTAAAGCAAACCAGGCATGTTAAGGAGTAAATCTTACATCAAATAAAAATAAATATAATACTCATAGTACGCGGATTTCAATATTAGTTTGTTTAAACAGACCATTCAGTGCTTGTTAAGGGATAAATCTTGTATCGAATAAAGATGAATATAAGGTTGACGATATACGACGGAGCACAAGTCTTGATACCCAAAATTTGACAAAAGTGGCGTCATTTCAAGTCGACATCAAAGTCAAACTTTAAATCCACTTCCTGGAGATCAAAGTCAAACTCTAAATCCATTTTCATCTCTCGGTTTTCCGATTACGGAACTCGCTGCCATTAAAAAAAATCTACATTTTCCATAATCAAACAGCATGATCCTTTACAAATTCATAGAAATATAATCGAACACCTTCGATTCATCCCCGTCTTTCATAGACCCGGCCTTAATTCAATCGGTGATTGTTTATCTATATCCTCTACAATTTTAAAAAATTTCCAACATCAAATTATTAAAAAAATAATAATAATAACTATTGAGAAACTAGGGTAGTTAAGAATGAACTAATTGCCTCAGACATTTAGCTCATCATTGGCATTGAAGGCATCAAGTCAAGAGATAGCATCAGTTCATCAGTAGCCTCAGAAGGGTCTTTTCATCATAGGCCTATTATGAGAAAAAAGGAGCAGCTATATTCAAAGAAAAGCCCACTCTACCTTTACCATCTTTGTACTTTGTACAGTAGGGTCAAACATAGGCAACCGTTAGTTTCTTGGTGTATATATATCATTGCTATTTCACCTTGTAAAT
>OU503037.1:39572282-39593858 GCA_912172775.2 Fraxinus pennsylvanica | reverse complement strand
CTTCTGTTCGACTTCATGGTTTCTCTTTCCTATACGGTTCATCTGGACGAGAGATACGAGTTTCAAGAAATAGTGAATATGTTGAGAAACTAGGGTAGTTAAGAATGAACTAATTGCCTCAGACATTTAGTTCATCATTGGCATTGAAGGCATCAGGTCAAGAGATAGCCTCAGTTCATCAGTAGCCTCAGAAGGGTCTTTTCATCATAGGCCTATTATGAGAAAAAGTGAGCAGCTATATTCAAAGAAAAGCGCACTCTACCTTTACCATCTTTGTACTTTGTACAGTAGGGTCAAACATAGGTAACCGTTAGTTTCTTGGTGTATATATATCATTGCTATTTCACCTTGTAAATCAGAACTCATGTAATAACATTCATTGTTCATCATTTTCACATTTTATCCCACTAAATTCTACAATAACAATTTTTGTAATGAATCCTAAAAATAGTAAATGTAATTATAGTTACTGCATCTCTATGGGATATAAAATCAGATTTTTTAACGTCCGTGAAGACTTTCTCCACTTTAGCCGCAGCGGAATGGAAGGCAGTCCTAGCTTTGGATATTAGAGTCCCACATTGGTTGATGATATTTACACGATCCACTTAATAAGGTGAGGGCAATCTTCCCATAACAAACCGATTTTGTTAGGTTGAATTAGACCAAATATCATTTCCAATCTGGTATCATAGAAGGCCCAGTTTTTCAATGTTGTTTGACATGGTCAACAATGTGCGTGAGGAGGCGTATTAGAGTCCCACATTAGCTGATGATATTTACATGATCCACTTAAAACTTGTTTGGAATAGATTTTAATCCAATTAAAATTGAAAATATAACCGTTATTGGGTCTCACCCGTCTAATAAAAGTCAACAATAACGACTAATTTTTCAATATTAATCCAATTTTAATCCCTCACAAACAAGCTCTTAATAAGGTGAGAACAATCCTCCCCTAATAAACTGGTTTTGATAAGTTGAGTTAGGCCCAATATTGAATACAAACTATGTTTCCATTGTTTCCTACTTTGGGGGTGCGTACGTTAAGCAACCAAACCAACATTTAGACACGAAACCACACAGATTAGAGGAAGAGAAATCAAATTAGCCATTTTAAGAACTGCTTGCTACTGTTTGTAAGTACTGTGCGAGCTAAGGTCAACGCATCACCACCCTTTTTCTGGGAATATCTATCTAGGAACATGCACCTAATGTGGTAAAGAAATAAAATAATATAGTAGGTTGGCGTTCCAATTTCGTTACTATCTTGTTTCCATGATATTACAACTTAACGATTTTAATTTAATGAAAAATGTCATATTCGAAATAAACAAATTTTATTTTGACCGTTTGATTACAATGAGAAAATAAAAATCGAATTTCAAAGTACAATCACTTTAAATTACATTTTCTTTATTTTCATGGAAAACGAATTCCTATGAGTTTGGTGAATTTTTATTTTCCAACTAAAATGTAATTGAAATTCCTTTTCACATTTACCTATCAAATGAATCCTTAAATTTATTTCTATTTTCCAAATATGTATTTTTTTTTTTTTTCCGTAAAATTCGTTTTGATAAATTGTATTCGAGGGTAGACGATGAAGATCAACAATTCCATTATTCATTTTCGAGGACATCTATTCTATTATTATAATGTTCAGTAAAAAATTATTCTGATCCAATCCAAAGATCACTCCTTTTTTGATCGTTTATTTTAATCGTTTAGAAAATTGTCGGGCACACTTTCCCACTAGTATTGATGAACTTTGTACCACTCCCATTTCAAATTATTGGGACATTTTCTTCTTCTTGTTTGGTAGCAATCAATCGCTTTTGACGTCAAAATTAAACTGAATATATATTACAATGGACGGTTGGAATTATTCTAATTTTATTGCAATTTTTACGGGGTAGATGTATGATTTGCAATAATACTGTGATTAGACTCAATATGTTAGTTATCATTTGGGCCGTTATACACCTTACGGGTTATATTATTATAATGTGGTAATTTTAAATATGTGGGCCGGAATTATGTGAACCCTAATTAGGGTTAAAATCGGTAATGAGCCGATTTTATGATTTCCTATATAATGGCTAGGTCCCCTCTCCTCTCCATATGGTTTCGGCTTGCCCCATTGACGACTGATTATTTTGATGAGCAATGAGACGAAGATCTTGCTGGTAATATTCATACATAATAATGTCTTCCGCGGGTATGAATTTCATCTACCAATTTAGAATATGTGATTCTTATTCTTAGCATGATTACTATGAAATTTATCAACATGGACATGATCGATTTTAACTTCTTATTAATTCTTTAAAATTACAAAGTCTACCATATAGAACAAAAACAAGCATACAAATACTAAAAATATAGATTGAATTATAACAAACAGATGAATCCATACTGGGTGTGTAGTGTACATATTAGTGTGTGCATTTCATATAGCAGTCAATTGTTGGATAGTAATGGGGGTTACATATTCTTGTGAATTACTAAAAAGAATGTCAATAAAAGTACGAGCTGTTGTCTGTGTAGGATGGTATACGTCCCAAAAAACATGATTACTTCTGTTCGAACAATATTCTGAAACTGGGGTGCAAGGAACCCTGGCTCTCAATTTCCCTAGTCCACAACAAGCAGCCTTAGTCTCATTGAAACCTGTCGATAACAACCCCGATTCTTAAATTAGATAATCGCAGTCCGAAAATTTTAACCTTTTAGTTCACGTTGATTTATTAATTCTAAGGATATCGGACGTACCATAAGTTGTGGGATTGTCGATAAAGTTTGTAAAGATACTGTATGTATCGAGATAAGTGTAGTGTATGTTCTTAAGCTCTGATTTCAAGTCTTGCAACATTGATTGGAGTCCTTGGTTGTAATTTTTCGACAAGGAGTTTACTTCTGCATTGCATTCATTAGTTGTACTTTGAAATCTTTGCTTTGGGGCGCAGCCAATTGGTGCAGTGCCAACAATCAAAAATTTACGTGCCCCTAGACCATGCAATCCCTGAATCCATAAAATTATCGTGAAAATTGAACTCGAAATTAACTGAATATTACGAATAACGAGCTATAATGGGCAAGTTTACTTTACCTTGAGCACTTCTTTGAGAGACGAAACCATGAGATTAACAAATTGTTGAGGGGTATTTCCGGATTTGGAAAAGTTAATGAGATCGTTGCTCCCGATTACGACTGGAAACAGTGATTTGGATAAGTGCTCCTCGGCGCTGGCTGTTCCTAGTTGTTTCACTAGTCTTTGATGTACTCGAGAGAAATACCCGAGTTGGACTGGCAATGGAATTGTTTGTTTCTGATGAATAAATAAAACGAGTTAGAATTTATATTCGCAGGGATAGCTAAGTTGGGACAGTGTCATGATCACTCACAATAGCGTCCTCATTTGTGGCGTTGAAGATTCCGGCTCCTCCCGAGGCAAAGCTTACACCTTTCACAAACACGTCGTCGGGCTGTGAAAGATATGGTGGTGCAGTCGTTAAACCCAACTTCTCAGCTATCAAACGAAGAAAAACGAGTTAAAATCTTATTCAACGTCTTGTTTAAATCTATCGAGTACTGCTTAACACACCTTTAATGCATGCAGTAAACTAGCATACCATATGTTAAGGAGTAGAACAATTGAACAAGAGATTTACCTAAGAAATCTGCAGGATTCTTGCCATTGGAAAACCTTCCAGTGGCTTTTCCACCAGGGTAGTCGACCCCGTTGTGAGGGAAATCTGCTCGAAGGAGGGAGAGCGACAAGTGTTTGTTGTTACCAACGTCAACTAGGGAGTCGCCAAACACGTACATAGCCGGCACACTCTGCGCGTTCGAATAAGAATTCGCGAAATAAAGGACGAGGAAAACGAGAAGAAAGCAAGAAAAATTAGCCATGAATGAATGAGAATAATTCTTCCCTCTTTATCTGAGAAGAGTTGATGGAATAATCGAATGATGGAATTTGTTTGGCTTTTAAAGGGATTGTGGTAAGCTAATGGCACAGTGGATACTGGGATTTGGAAGTGTGAACAAGGAGAAGTTAAGCGCTTAGCATATGCGCGCAACACTGTGCTTTGATGGAACAACTATACTACTCATTTCCCGGTCGTTTTGACATTTTTATGTTCATCTATATATCAATTTTCACATTTAGGACCATTTGGAAGTAGGAGTGTCCAAAAGTCTCGAACCGAACCCAAATCGAATCGAGCGGTTCTTCATAAATTAAATACTCGAATGGGTACCCGAATCGAGAACCGATGATTTTGAGTCGGGTCTCGGGTCTAAACCAAGAACCGAATAAGAACCGAAACTAAATAATTTTTTTATTTTTTATATTGAATTAATTAAATTATTTTATTTTTTTCTATACAAATTAGTAAATTAATTGAATAAATTAGATTATTTCATAATTTTAATTTTAAAACCCAAATCATTTTAAAATCCATTAGTCCATTTTAATTTGAAACAAATGAATATACTTTATATAGTTTTGCTGTAATATTAATATCTACTTTTTGGTATTTGTATGCATTGAATTAATCTTATTGGACGGCTAGTTTTGTATATGTTTTTGAATTGAGCTACATTAATTTGTAAAAGTTACGAATGAAATGTCATTAATTGTATTTATGTAGTGTTGTTGAAAATATTAAAAAATTTAATTATGGTACGGAATCAAACGGAATCGAACCGACCCGAACCGAACCCGAACGGTTCCATAATTATATTTGGACCCGACGAATCCATTTATTAAATACCCGAAAGTTTTGGGTCGGTTCGGATCTCTTCAGAACCGAACTGAACCGACCCACGGACATCCTTATTTCGAAGGATTATTGCTTTTATTTTTATTTCTATTTCTTATAAAAGAGATTTATGAGGAAGTTATCTTATATCAGCTTCATCATAAAGTTCTTTTAATCAGTAAAAACACTTTAAAAAAAAATTATTCAAAATAAATTAAAAAATAGATTTTCAATATCTTAAGCAACTTTTGACTTTTCGAATTACTTGCCAAACAAGTCATTTTCAGTTTTAGCTTCTTTAGAGATTTATATGCTATTTCTTGCATTTAGCCATGTTTGACCATTGTTTGAAGGTTATCTTGTTTTCAAACTTCAGTGTGAATGAGTTATGGATATTTTGCCCAAGGATATTTTGCCCATCTTTGTAGAGATTGAAATTTTATTTTAATTTTTATATTTATTTTACAATTAATTTTAATCATATATTTTGCGGGACTCACAATTTTTCAACCACGCATTTCATTAACTTTTATCAAAATCTACTAAAAAATTGATTTTAATCTACACTAAACATGGGGTTATATAGTTTATTAAGGGATAAAAACAACCACATGCTAAGACAAATAATAAGTTTCGTTTTTAGTCCTCGTTGGGGATTAAAATCAAGATTTTTATTTCTGTTACACTTAATAATTAATTTAATCATTTATTTCATCAATTCTTATCAAAATTTAATGAAAAATATTTTTATTTTATCCCACCAAACAAGGGCTTAATAAATTTGAAGTCGAGATTACATGTATTTTTCATCGATATTCCATGATTCATTGTCAAATAATTTACTATAAACATTTGGTCCTTGTTTAATAGACATTAAAATTTAAATTTTAATCAAAGTAAAAGTTAATAATTAATTTTAATAACGTATATTTATGGGATCCGTAATTTTTCAGCCACGAATTTCACCAACTTTTACCAAAATCTACTAAAAATCTAATTTTAATCCTCATCGTACAGAGACTTAATATCATGTCAATTTTAGTCACCATTCTTTCTTTAACACATTCTCCTAATAATGCACCACTTTTTCCGATCAAATTTGACACATCACTATAATTGAGATAAAAACCGTGAATCTAGATTCGTCTGTAAATTCGATTTGGGTTCATGTTTGAAACAGGTGTAGATGGGATCCAGTCAAGAAGTTGCATTTGTCTAGTGAAAGTGATGGGATGTTGTCTTAATGTTATTTTGTTAGGACATGAAATATTGTCTCGTTTGAAATTTTATGCCATTCCAAGTTTTTGGGCTTTCACACAATATTAGAATACAAGTCAAATGACACGTATAAAATGTAACGAATTTATAATTATTATTCATGCCGACACTAAGTTCATATCGACTTCTTCTATGTTTGATCATTAACACGTACTTTTATTGAATCTTTGTTAATTTTAAATAATGGTTCCAAGAATTTGCATCATTAGAAAAGAACACACTTTCAACTTACCTACATTCTAGTCTATTGAAATTTGGAATTAAAATGACAACATAAGCACAAGATAGTTAAATTATTTCGTTTAAAATTTTAAAAAATAAAACTTCAATTTAGATTCTATATGTCGCCCATGTTTGGTTTAGCTAAAAATTATAATTTTATTAGATATTAGAGGGTGTTTGGTAAGAATTAAAATTAAATTTTTAGTAGATTTTGATTGAAGTTTTTGAAATATCTGGTTGAAAAGTTTTGGGACCCATGAAAGATGTTGTTAATATTGATTCTTTGACTTTAACTTTGATTAAAATCAGATTTTAATCCAGACCAAACAGATGCTTAATAAAAGTTAATGAAATACGCGAATGAAAAGATGATAAAAATTGTGGGTTTCATGAAATGTATGATTGAAAATGTATTCTAAAAATGAGGTCAAACAGAGACATAACGCGTAATCGAAGAAGTTTCTAGATCTAAGAAGGTGGTTAAGTGGTCTACATAAAAGGTGTCAGCGTTGGCTTCAATAAATAGGGGTCATATGAGTTCCACTATTATTATCAGTGGATCTAATTCTACGCATCTTCACAGATCACACCGTCCCACATTCGACCCACTTCCTTTTGTTCTTCCGTGTGAATCTAATTCCTGCAGCTCATCTTTGCTAAATTTCCCAATTTGCAAGTACCAATTTTCAGCATTATCATGAAAATCTTGCATCCATGTTAGTGGAATAAAGCATTCTCACATGCCACTTTTGAGTTGGCACGACGTGTACTTTTCTATTTCAATAATTCTAATAAAATCGTGCAAAAAAGTGACACACTTGATACAGTGATGATACCTATTTTGTTTGAATAATGTTGTGTTAGTGATGATCGTAATCAGTTTGGGTGTACACCCTAGCCTTGATTCTCAATGAATTTGGTTTTTGTCATTGTGTTCGATTCCACATTAAATTTATTGAAAATGCGAGGCAAAGTGATAAGAAAGGAGTGTCGAAAAAAATGTAAAATTATATACAACATTTTAGTTAAGTCAAACATGATCATCACCGATCAACAACATTCTGGTAGGCAACACACCACTAGGAGATCAATCCATTTATAGCCATACACGTATGAAGGCAGACCTAACAAATAAAGAAAATAACAAAAGATAATAAAATACAAATGGAAATATAGATTTTATATATATTATGGGCTGCAATCATATTTAATTATTTATCAGACTCTGTCCGATCATTGACCCGATTTGATAAAACCTGATCGATTCATGCAGATCATTCGCGGTTCAATACTAAATTGATCCACATATACCACTCGTATTGGATCCAGTTCATCGAGTTTCCAATCAGACCAGCTTGTCCGATTCAAGTTTAATAATTATGAATAAATAAGTGAACATGTTTATTTTCAAAACTTCTTTAGTGGACCATCATAATATGTACACATGGTAAGCTCGTTCACTCAAATCATGACACCCAAACACGTAAGCCTCTTACATCAACTCTTCCACTCGACATCTAGGTATCATAATTTGAATGGACCGTCCTATCACATATACATATAAGATTGTCTCACTAAAGTTTCTCCCAACTACTTGTGTCATGTCTAAAAGTGTCTTGAGTTGTCGATTTTCTAGGCATGTAGTGTGACTAATTTGATGGTGACATTTTTTTCTTATTATCTTTTTTTTTTCCCTGATTAAATGGCTATGTACCAAATGCTTTGTCGGTATTCACATTTCATTCTCAAAATTTACAGTGCAACCAATCAAATGGTGACTGTGTTCTATTAGAATTGTCCAAAACTTTAAGGTATGTTTAATGTTTAACATGCAGCACTAATCATGATTGGACAATACAATTCACAAATTTTCAACTTTCATTTTCTTATTTAAAGTACTTCAATATTATAAGGATTATGCCCCAAGTACAGGCTTCATTTTCACAGGAGCCTTACTGGCCACTCACTACAGAGTAAGGTCCCCACCTCTACATAAAAAAAATTGTGACCCCACCCCCATGTGTGTTGTCTGGCAGGACCTGTAAAAACAGTCCATGTACTTGTAGCATCTTCCATATTATAATATCCATCTTACCAAACACAAATGTCTCACTTTTTTTTAAAGGAAACGTGAACTTCATTAATCAACGCCATGTCCTTCCAACTTTTACAACGAAAGATAGAAATCTAGGACAACTGTCAACCCATAATGTCACAAGTATGCTGAGGAAAGAGTAACAAAAGATGTGGCTTTACAAAATACATGTAAATTTCCAAACAGAATTTTACTGCATTTTGATTCATTATCTAACAGGCTTAATCATTGAAGTATTTTTAGATTATATACGATGAAGATTTTCGATATTTGTTTTTTATTGTTGCACCCCCGATCCTGTAAGGCTCCACGTGGACGTATATGTGGCAGCTTAGGCCACGTAACATCTCAGCGAGAAGCACATGGCGAACCCATTTATTCGTCGCTACAATATACGAAGGGCAGCACATCTGCCTCCACCCTCGCCATTATTATTATTATTATTATCCTCGGTCTTCATGTGGCATCGCCAAGCAAACTAACATATTCTGGCAAAATACTTTTTGAATTATGAATCAGTGAATAGTGCTTATGGATCTCACAAAAATATGTGAATAAAAATTAGTTTTTATCAATTATAAACATTAGCCAAACATGGATTGTTTTTTTATGAGGGTAAAAATATCCCAAAAAATAGTATTTTAATGTAGTCATTAATCCAAATCTTGGACTTTTATTGAAGGTAATAAATTTTGAAGGAATATTTTATTATCGTAATAAAATATGTATGAAAATATGAAAATACGAGAAGGAATTGTAATAAAATACATTTAGCTCATAAAAGTCAACAATAACGGACTAATTTTTCAATTTTAATCCGATTTTAATCTCTATCGAACACGCCCTTAAATATTCGACCCAAATAACCTACGATAAATTTTTAAAAAATACACATAAGCAAATAAATCATTTATGCAAATAAGTGGGTCAAGTTTATTGACGACAAGGCTAAACATGGACTATTTCACTTGCTAAATGACCAACATTAAATTTAAGTCATTACGAAAATAGTAAGAAAATTCTGGGTGTTACAGATTCTTCATTAAATTTATTGAAAATACGAGGCAAAGTGATAAGGAAAGAAGGTTTTTTTATGTCAAAAAAAAAAAAAAACAGAAGAAATTTATGTACAACATTTTAGTTAAGTCAAACATAATCATCAGCGATCAACAACATTCTGGTAAGCAACATTAAAAAATCTATTTGTACAATGATTTAGAGGTTGTAATTTTTACAACCTCTCATACACTTATGAAGACAGACCTAACAAATAAAGAAAATAACAAAGCTATCATAAGAAAAAGAAAATTACAAAATACAAATGGAAATATAGATTTTATATATATTATGGGCTGCAATCATATTTATCAGACTGTGTCCGATCATTGACCCGATTTGATAAAACCTGATCAATTCATGCTGATCATTCACGGTTCAATTGTAAATTGATCCACATATACCACTCAGATTGGATCCAGTTCATCGAGTTTCCAATCGGACCGGCTTGTCCGATTCAAGTTTAATAATTATGAATAAATAAGTGAACATGTTTATTTTCAAAACTTCTTTAGTGGATCGTCATAATATGTACACATGGTAAAATTGTCCACTCAAATCATGACACCTCAAACACGTAGGCCTAGTTCAACAACTCCCCCTCTCGACATCCAGGTATCATAATTTGAATGGACGATCCTATCACATATGCATATAATGATTGTCCCACTAAAGTTTCTCCCGACTAGTTGTGTCGTGTCTAAAAGTGTCTGTAGTATAACTAATTTGGTGTTAGAAGAAGAAAAAATATATATATATAAGGTAATTAATAGCATGTAGCATTATTGTGTTGATGGTGACATTTTTTTTTCCTGATTAAATGCATGTGTACCAAATGCTTTGTGGGTAGTCACATTTCATTCTCAAAATTCACAGTGCAACCAATCAAATGGTGACTGTGTTCTATTAGAATTGTCCAAAACTTTAAGGTATGTTTAATGTTTAACATGCAGCACTCATCACGATTAGACAGTACAATTCACAAATTTTTAACTTCGTTTTCTTATTTAAAATACTTCAATATTATAATATCCATCTTACCAAAAACATATGTCTCACTTTTTCTTAAGGAAACGTGAACTTCATTAATCAACGCCGACCAACTTTTACAACGAAAGATGGAAATCTAGGACAACTATCAACCCATAATGACACAAGTATGCTCAGGAAAGAGTAACAAAAGACGTGGCTTTACAAAATACATGTAAATTTCCAAGCAGAATTTTACTGCATTTTGATTCATGATCTAACCGGCTTAATCATTGAAGTATTTTTAGATTATATACGATGAAGATTTTCAATATTTGTTTATTATTGTTGCACCCCCGATCCTGTAAGGCTCCACGAGGGCGTATATGTGGCCAGGGGCGGAGGCGCCATTTTATCTTGAATAAAAAACTTAAACCCTACCAATTCAAAAACTTAAACTCGAAAGGAACACTTGTAATAAGGTATGATTTTGCTAAATTAAAGGTTAGTACTTTCTTTTAAACGTTTCTTGATTTTTTTTGTTTATAATGTTCATTAATTTATGTTCATTTGTTTCATTTCTCCATCACAAAATACCAACTTCCCTCATTTTAATAGATAATGTTTTAAAAAAAAAAATTCGGTGGTGCTGCTCCCGAACCCCTATGGGCCCCCCACCCCCTTCAACTCTGGGACCCCCTATTTCGACGAACGGCTCCACTGTGGCAGCTTAGGCCACGTAACATCTCAACGAGAAGGCGAACCCATTTATTCGTCACTACAATATACGAAGGGCAACACATCTGCCTCCGCCCTCACCATTATTATTATTATCCTCTGTCTTCATCGGCATCGCCAAGCAAACTAACTTATTCTGGCAAAATATTTTTTGAATTATGAATCGGTGAATAGTGCTTATGGATCTCACAAAAATATGTGAATAAAAATTGTTTTTATCAATTATAAACATTAGCCAAACATGGATTGTTTTTTATGAGGGTAAAAATATCCCAAAAAATAGTATTTTAATGTTGTCTTTAATCCAAATCTCGGACTTTTAATGAAGGTAATAAATTTTGAAGGAAAATTTTAGAATTGTAATAAAATATGTATGAACATGAAAATGTTCTACAACGAGATGCACATGTTGGACAAAAATATCTTTCAAATGAAAAGAAAGAAAGATTGACAAAAACTTGTAAATTAAAATACATAATCTCTCAAGTCAAAGAAACAAATGTTATGATATGACCCAAATTTAATGTGATTTGAAAGTTTGGTTCATGGAGAAAGTCTAGATAATTTTGATTTAAAAGTCCGAATTGTTAAAGGGTCAAATTTCATTAAGAATTGAGAATTTGATTGAGATAAGAACTTTGAAATGAATGAATGAATGTTTTTGAAGGCACCGACGGTACAAAAGGAGGCAGCACGGTGGGCGCCTAGGCCCCAAGAAGAAAATAAGCTCCAAGAATTGGTAAGTCTCCTAATTCGATTTTTATCAGGGATTCTTGTGCTCTACTTCACCCCACGTGGTGTAGACTTTTAAGAGGTTCAAGTAACAATAAAATCATTGATATGTGAATTAGAAATTTGAGATAATTGTTTAGATTTATATTAAGAGTCAAACGTTGTAAAACAATTTTAGTTTCTTGGTATATTGAAATTCGTCTCATCTACCTGTGGATTACACATAAATCTTGTATTCTTGTGTAATTCATTATTTTCATATTGCTCATATTTTCTGAACTTTAATATTCATAACAAATCATATAAGTTCTATCGTCAGGTTTTTGCAAGTTGGTTTGTTTTACAACAACAAATTGAGTGCTTGTTTGATAAAACTTTATTAACCTTTGAACTTATCATACTTTAATTCTAATCACGCGTTTTACGGAATCCACAATTTTATTAATTTTCAACCACACATTCCATCAATAAAATGCTAAAATATTTATCAAAAACTTCATCAAACAATCCCTAAATTTAATTCTCATCCAAATTTAATGTTCTTCCTTTCATTAAGGAACAAAGACAATTCCCTCGTTCAAACGATTAACTTTTTTCAACAAGAAAATTAATTAATCCATCAAACTCTCGTCTCTTATTTTCTTCGTTTTTTTTCGAATTTCACCATTCTTTTAAATGAAACTCGAACTCGAATCACTGATCTAGCGTGCCTTTGCTCTTACCACTTGAATAAAATTCGTTTTTTTAGCTTAGATGATCTCTACTTTATCGAAGTATGCATAAATACATATAAAAAGAATATTTCTGAAAGATTAAATTTCATATATCCCAACATCAATTGCAGCAATCACCATACATAGGATTAGTGTTACCTCTGCACCTTCTGACCCTGATTTTTGCTCAAGAGACTATCTACAACATTCTATCAACATTGTGTACTAAGGGCTCATTCAATTAAGCCATTATTGACAAGAAAATTTAGAAGATCAGCAAATTAATCCTTTCTTGTTGAAAGCTGCGAAAATGGAATCCGAAAACTTTTCTTTCGCTCGTTTTTCTTCTTGGCACTCGATGCCTTTGGATCACGCAGATAACACACATCGCCATCGCATATGTATTGACCACCCCTCTCGGATTGCTCTGAGAAACAGCTCAAGATATTGAACAAAGGCATGGTCATCTTACAATAAAATGCCCTCTTTCTCTTTATTTCTCTCTGTAATCCCATTTTTATGGCCTTTATATAGATACAAGGGGAAGCAAAAGCATTGAATAATATCATGTTAAAGTCAGTGAAATGGTGGAGGTCAATAAAGGGAGGCTATGACTGCACAAAATATTGTTGAGAGTCTCTTTCAAGAATATAAATTTCTCATGCAACGTAGTCCGCGTTACATCTAAGAAATTAATGGTGTGAATGAATTGTGGTCTCATTTTCTGACTTAAAAAATGAAAAAAAGCCCACAAGCAAAATATACCTTTCCCACTGACAAACTCAAGAAATAAAGAAAATACACCAAGAAAGACGTGATGTTAATAAAAAATCAGCTTAGAAACACGGTGATAGGATTTAGGGTTCCATCTTAAAAGGCCAATCTTATTAACTGGAGTAAAACGATCTTTTATAAGTTAGTTTATATTTACATCTTTATTCAATGTGGGATTCTATCCCTCAACATGTAACCACAAGATGATGGCTCGACCAATCTTGAAATCTGTATGCTCACTTTGGAGTCTTAACCGAATCGAATTGCTCGTTAGAGTTTAATGAGCTCTGATACCATATTAGAAAGAATATTGGACTTAACTCAACCTTATTAAGAGGAGTAACAAAATCTTTTATAAGTTGGTTTATGTTTACATCTTTATTCAATGTGTAATTCTATCACTTAACACACGCCACTATATGATTTTAATAAAAACTGACGAAATGTATAGTTAAAAAGTTATGAATCACATGAAAAGTTTGATTAAAAATAAGTTTGACGAAGATTAAATTTTTACGAATAGGAGGACAAATAGGGCAAAATGTCTAGACGAAGAAACAGACTGTCTGAATTTAGACATCAAAAGCATCAAGAAACGAATTATTAAAATTACTATTGCTTAGTTTCAAAGCAAGAACATAATATGGCAACTCAATAAAAACTTTAAAATTAGAGGTGCGCAAGTTTTTCTTATTTATTTAAATAACTATTATTTTATGTGTGTTATTTTTCTATTCAAGACGTGAAGTTTAATTGTTGTGGTGGTTATTAAAAAAGATGAATAGTATTTAGAGGGCAACGTGTTAACAACACGTGCCACAGAGAGTTGATTTTTTATGTGGCTTAAGTTCAACCCTTGGAAAGTCTTCAACAGCTACTAAACCCATAAATTCGAGGGAAATGAATGGTGTAAAGGTCGGTCGAGCTGGTCAATCTCTCTGTGTTTTGTTTGGATGGGGATGGTACAATTATAAAGTCGGATGTTTGGAAGAAGCAGTGGGCTTCACTTATTTTTAAGAAACATCGTGACGATCGATTACTAAAATACTAAACATTGAATCGGAAACACGAAATAGTTTGTAATTTAAAGAAAGTGTATAGTAAAATGGTAAAAGTTGGTCAAACCTATTAATGAGCCAAAAAATATATTTAGCCCTTGTTTGAGCCCATTTTTCAATAATACATTTTTTTCCAAACTAATTTTTAATTATACCATTTCTTAATAAAATAATTTTACACGTAAATCTTAAAAAAAAAATTCCTACTTCTCAATTACACGTTCTCCAAAAAATCACTATTTCAAAATCTATTTTTACCCAATAGGGTTCAAACAAGGGCTAGGTGTTAGCAATGTGCAATGCACGTTTGCTTAGTTTATATATAATTTTTTTGGTTAAGAATTAAATTTTTATTAATAAAGATGTATTTTTTTTTTGTTAATTAAATAACTAATGATGTAAAGTTTATGTAATTGATAAATAATTACACATTGTGATATTTAAAAAAAAAAAGAGCATTAATAAAATTTATAGCATGGTCCTATAAATAAACATCACTCATAGTTTTATGAAAGTTANGGGCTTCACTTATTTTTAAGAAACATCGTGACGATCGATTACTAAAATACTAAACATTGAATCGGAAACACGAAATAGTTTGTAATTTAAAGAAAGTGTATAGTAAAATGGTAAAAGTTGGTCAAACCTAATAATGAGCCAAAAAATATATTTAGCCCTTGTTTGAGCCCATTTTTCAATAATACTTTTTTTTCCAAACTAATTTTTAATTATACCATTTCTTAAAATAATTTTACACGTAAATCTTTAAAAAAAAAAATTCCTACTTCTCAATTACACGTTCTCCAAAAAATCACTATTTTAAAATCTATTTTTACCCAATAATAGGGTTCAAACAAGGGCTAGGTGTTAGAAATGTGCAATGTACGTTTGTTTAGTTTATATATAATTTTTTTGGTTAAGAATTAAATTTTTATTAATAAAGATGTATTTTTTTGGTTAATTAAATAACTAATTATGTAAAGTTTATGTAATTGATAAATCATTACACATTGTGATATATTAAAAAAAGAGCATTAATAAAATCTATAGCATGGTCCTATAAATAAACATCACTCATAGTTTTATGAAAGTTGTTTGAGATAATTTTGATTCTAAGATAACGATTCAGAATTTTCCTCATCTTGCACTGCTTCAATAGAGAGAACATTAAACTGTCTATATTTTTTCTCATTTAGTTTCTCTGGATCTATATAAACTTGAATCTTCCAAATTTAATTTGATAATTTCTCTGTAACGCTTTTAACATATGGTCGATTTTCCTAAAAAATAAATTTTGAATAGGTTTACTTATATAAATTTTAAAAAATCCAATTATTTTTTAAATAACTCATTATAATAAAAATCAAGTTTTTAAGAAAAATTTAAGAAATGCCTCTCCAGCATATCCCATCAATTCAACTGTTGAACAACCAAGTGGTTATTCTGCTACTTCACCAAACATAGTAGCAACTAGTTTTCCAATACTATCGCCCAATTCAACATATCCTCTACCACTTTAAATGCGTTGAATATATTAATTTTAATTTGAATGGTGTTAAATTCTAAATTAAATCAGACATCAATTTTAAATTAAAATTGTAAGATACATATCGTGGTTTGCAGACCCATTGGCTTTTGCAATATATACAAACGAAGATTTAATTGTATTTATATTCAGTTCCTTTATTACAATCAACGCATAACATGTAATAAAATACTTGGGCAAACTCAATCACATTTATCTTCGTCTATATCTAGAATTTTGCTTTCTATATTAAATCATAATCAATTTTTAGAATATGTAAAGACAAAAAAATGTATAAGTTTGTGTTTCGTACTATTATATTATATCAAATTTTACACTTAATCATGAACATTTTGTACATAACAAAATAATAGATAACATTACAATACAAAACTAAATAAATAAATAAATATTTTTTTCATTAAATTCAATGTACCTTACCAAATAAATTAATAGCATTTTTAAATTGATGATCTCCACATCCTTTTTTTTTTCTTCTAGTTTAATTTTTCCCTAGTGACTAAAATGTAGTAGTACAAAGCTTTTTACATTTCTCATTCATTTATTATTAGATAGTGAAATTTTAACAGGCACAACATCAATGGCCACAAGCGGTGGCTTAATTGCTATTTAATGGAAACAATAAAACTAACGGTGAAAAAACATTTTTCGTTAAAACAACCAATTCCGTTAGATTTTCCGTTAAAACAAGAATTTCCGTTTCATAGGCACTTTATATATATATATATATATCATCTTTGTCAGAAGGATGATGTGAATGGTAGCTGGGCTGATAAGCATGGAAAGTATCATTTGAATCATTCTCTTCTGAAGAATCATTAGAAGATTCATGAGGAAGATGATCAAATTTAGATTTAAAAAGTACTACTTCCATTCGTACTTCTTTCATCTATTTTTCAAGAAAGGCAATCTAAGATTTCATTTGATTAACTTCCATCTTTAAATCAGAGGTAGAAACTCTTTTCTGTGAAAAACGATTCATAATATCTTGAAAAATAACGGGGTTCAGAAGTAGAGGATGATGGTAAAAGAGTAGAAATTTATTTCTAAGCTGAGGATCTTTGATCTAATCAACAATTTCTTGAATGAGTTCTTCTTCTTTAGTAAGAACATTAATGGTTTTACAACCACAAATTTATTTTTCTTGACTAGAAGAGGAGTTAGAAGAATCATCGGACTCATAATCAGAATCCTCTTGATGTTGAAAAGCATATTCTAATTCAGAACTAGAAATAATATTGAGAAGTTGAAATTTAATATCTTCATCAATTTGAAAATTATTAATCTTATTTTTCATAGGACATTTATTTGAATAATGTCCAGTCTGCTTACATTTCCAACGGGTGACATCATTATTCTTAAAGAACTTTTTCTTTGAAAATCTCTTTTTTGGAAATTTAGAATATTTTTTGCTAAAATTTTCTTTCTGAAATTTTTTTTTTGAAAATTCCATTTTCTTTCTTTTTGAAGAAGGCACAATTTTCTCATAGCCATATTGTTCACAGAAATATCCAAGTTCTTTACGACTCTCAGTTCTAAATGATTTTAGTTTGGCTTTGAGTTTTAAGTCATTACAAAGAGCTAATCCTTCTTTATTGATGATGGTAATTATCTCTCCATAAGTAAGATTTTGATAACCCTCACTATCATATTCTCTTTTGATAGTGTTTTTTTATATTTTTTTCAGCAAAAAGTTTAGGAAGTTCAGATATAAATCTTTCCTTCCAAAATGATTCATCACAATCTTGACGAAGCATAATTCTTGTAATAAAAGTATCTTTGTATCATTTGAAATCTTATAATGAAGGACAATGAAGGTGCATAAGAATATCTGAATTCTTTTCAACAAAAGAAGTAGGATTGCCCACAAAATGTTTGATAATGGTGTAAATAAGAGTCATAAAACTATTATTTTCTCCTTGATTATTAACAGCAGAAAGAATTTCATTTCTTTCTTCTTCATACATATAATTATACAACCAGGTTTTTAGACAGCCAGCAAAGCCTATGGTGATATAATTGTTTGCGGCGGCATGACTAATATTTGAATCAAGATATGTATTATAGCATATAACCATTTTCTCGCAAATTTGAATGATTTGATATTCAAAAAAACCATCTAAATTCCATTCAACAATAAATTTTCCATCGTATGAATGTTGTTTTGAAGGTTTTTCTTCAAAAAGTAAGTCTGGAGTAGTATGAGAGGAATAATAAGGAGGGACTTTAGAGGTTTGTCCTTTCAACTTACATGAGGAATTTCATCATCAATGAATTGAGATTCAATATCATCAATGGTGTTAATATTTTTTGAAGAGGAAATTTTTGATAAATGAGTAGCTAGTTCTTTTAAACCTTTGTCTTAGTGTTGAGATTGTCTGAAGATGAAACTTCAGGAATTCTATAGAAAGTAGGAGTTATAAGTTTCTTTTTCATGAACTTTGAAGATTTTGAAGAACTCTCAACATCAGAATTTACTTCAATTCTATTTAGTTGAAAACAGACAGATTGAAGAACAATATTAGTATAGTTGTTCTGAGATTGAATATTTTTAATATCTTTAGCAACAACCATAGATTCATCTGGTCGTTCAACAGATATCTTTTTGAGATGGGAGGCAAGGATTTCAATCTTTCCTTGAGAAACAACTATTTCTTGCATGGGAGGATGAGAGGATTGAATAGTATCACCTGAGGGTATCTTCCAAGTTTTTTGTAGGAAGATCATTATTTTGAATAGTTTTCTTCTTCATCTTTTTTTGAGTAGGTTTTTTGTAAAAAAACTTTGAGATATGCCCACTCATAAAAAATTAAATCTTCTGACATTTATAAAATTCTTCCCAAAAGGATTCAATTTCTTCTTTTGAAAAACTTTTTGAAATATTTTTCGAAAACTTTTGAGTTCTTTTGTCTGATTAGTTTTAAATTCTTTTCTTCTATTAACAGAAGAAATTACATTACATTGCTGATCAAGTTTTTTAAAGGGCGGTAACAAATCAGATAGAGTCGGTGAACCAGGTTGCTCTGGTTCATCCTCTTTTTCTGTGTTACCAAAATGAGTTTTTGGAACGTTGAGATCAAAATCAACTCCTTTAAAAGAGGAAGTTGAATTTCGAGCAGATTGAAAGAAATTAGATTGAGATCTATCATCTATTCTAGATGAAGAACTTCTTTGAAAAGTATTTGAAGAAGATGGTTTGTTAAAGATAACTCTTAACACTTCCATCAGGGAAATAAATAATTTGTTCACGATTTCTTTTGACAGGAGTAGGTATATGATTTTGTGCATTTTCAAAATCCCAATGTAAACCTTTCTCTTGAAGGTTCCAAGGAATTTTCTAGGGGATCATAACATTTGAATGAAGTGGATTAACTTCAACTAAGAAACTTTCATCTCTTGGTGAAGATCTAAGTGCTCGAATATTAAGTTGAGTATTTAAAAGTTTGTAATATACTCTGTAAATTAGAGCAAAAGCTTTTGAATGATCATCAACATCAAAATTCTTGGTTTGAATACGAAGATTTAGGGCATTGAGAATAGCACCGTCTTGAAGATTAGTAGAAAAATTTGGATAATAATTTGAAAATACTAGACCACTCTCAAGATTAGACTCAAGTATGGACAATAAAGAATGCTCAAAACTCAAAAGTCTTTTCTCTTAAGGTTATAAGAACAAGAATGTCAAGATCAAGTCTAAATAAGGGTTTGACAGCAATTTGAACAAGTCCAATATGAATATATTGAAATTTCTTTCTATGAGCAAGGATAGATTCTTTTGAGAGCAGATTTATTGAAACAATTTGATTTTTGATAGGAATAGTTTTTTCAAAAGTTTTGATAACATAACTCTGAGTAAAATCAAGTTTTTCTATCTCATAGATAGAACTCTTTTCTACATTTGGAATAGTCCAATTTTGAAGAGTTTGTTTAATTTTTTGCAATTTGAAGTTCTTTTGAATTAATATCACTTGAAATATTATTTGATGTAGATGCAGATGATGCAATATTTTGATCCTCAATTTCTTCATTATTTTCTTGAAAATATGTTGAAGTATTACTTCATTCCTTTAAACTACCACCTTTATTAAAACAATTAGACATTATGTCATACTTGAATGATGCCAAGAAAAATAGTAATCTTACCTCTGTAGTCACAATACTACAAGCAACACTGACGCTATGCCAAAGCCTACAAACGAAACCACCCTAAACGCCTTCCTAGGCTAATACGAGCTGACCAATGTCTATTCAGCAGACATCCATGACTACACAACAATATGACCTATGGCACAAAAACTACAAGAGTTTGACACAGTAATTCTTACACTAGTCAACCTCTGGCTCTGATACCAAAATAGCCCAGGGGGAAACGTGGCAAATAGTAGAGAAGAAGGAATATAAACAAAAAGCTTTAAATAATTGAAAGAGGAATTTTATTTGATAAAATTTGTACAAAATATTGAATACTTAGATAGCTTTTAAAATTACAAGGATAATCAAAAACTTTCTTGAAGGTGAATATCTCCCGATATTTCACACTTGAGTCGATCCATCGATATCCCCATCCTTAAATATCCGGACTTGAACCTTCCTTCTAAGAGAATTGGAGAATCTTGATTGAATAGTGTACTGATTGATAATTGAGAGGACTTGTTCATCGATATCACCATCCTTAAATATCCGGACTTGAAACTTCCTTCTAAGAGAATTGGAGAATCTTGATTGAATAGTGTACTGATTGATAATTGAGAGGACTTGTCTGCCATATTGCAACCTTTTTCTTCAAGTCTTTTGAGATAACTTTTTCGACTTTTTCAAGCTTTATTAAAGTTGCTTTAATAAAGTATTTTGTCCTTTGTTTGTCGGCAAAGCTGGCAAGAATAATTTGTTAGCTGGTAAACACATCTTGAAAAGCATATCCTTTGATTTTCGAACTCGATATTGATGAAGTTCATCCAGAAAATTGGGACCATGTAGTCATTTGGTAGTTTTCTGATCTTCTTGATCAATTAAGTCATCAATATCAAACCCATAACAATCGTCTTCATTATCATAGGCATGATCAGTTTCTTCACTTGAGGTTTCTGACTTTGATTTCTTTGATGTAGCTTCTGCTAAATTTTCAATTTTCTCCGAAATTACAGATTATTTTTCCGGAGTTTTGTATTGGCTGAACATAGCTAATAATTTTGATTTTTCTATAAGGAAATCAACAGTTTTCTCTTGTTCTTTTTTTAGAAGGAACTCCGACATTCTTTTGCTCTTGAATCCATAAATTTACTGCCTTATGACAGCAATTTGTTTCATGAAATTTAGACAACCATTTGATTTTAAATCTTCTTGCAATCTTTTTGACATTGAGTTCTAATCCAGGATTTTGAATAATTTGATAGTCCCAACAGAAATTCCACGAGACTTTGAGATTCATTGAAAATTGAAACAAAAGATTTTCTTGAGGTTTTGAAAAGGTTTTTGCCTCGATTTTGAAATATTAGAATCCTTGACGAGTAAGACTAGGTAAAACAGTCTCGTCAATTCCAAAATATTCGAGCCAAGTTTAAACCATTTTGAAAAATTATTTGAACAAGCATGGTTAAAAAGAATAAACCAGGAATGCGAAACTGGT
>OU503037.1:39559009-39571708 GCA_912172775.2 Fraxinus pennsylvanica | reverse complement strand
TTTGATGCTTTACAATCAGTTTTCAAAATGAATTCTTTATTAATTAAATCATCTTGAAATTTTGAAATACATAAAACAATTGATAAAATCTTTTTTTTTTATAGTAGAATAGTTTCTTTGAGGATCAGTCCAGACTCTACTAAAAAATCTAACTAATTGTTCTTGATTTGACATTTTTGGAATCTGCTTTAACACTCCACCATACCCTATGTCGAGGCATTTGTTTCAACAATAATTGAGGCAAGTGGGTCAAGTATTGAAAGGCAAGGTATACTTTTGACTGCTGCTTTAGCCTTTTGAACAGCTAAAGTATGCTCGTGACTCCAGGGATCAGGACTCTTTTGTAATCTTTTGAAAAAAGGGGCACATATCAATCGTATATCTTTAATAAAGTCTAACGTAATTGACACGACCAAGAAGTCTTTGAAGATACATTTTTCAAGGATTTGATCAGGAAATTTTTCAGCAAACTCAAAACTTCTTTGAATAGGAATGATGGTTCGTAAATGAATGTTATGTCCTAAAAATCTAATACTTGTTTGACATAAAACAGCCTTCTTAGCAGAAAATGCTCAACCATTTTTCTTAACAACATGAATGAATGAATGAATGTATTAATATGCTAGAAATGTTGTTCTATGCTTTCTGAAAATATTAGAACATCATCAATACAAACAATGATAAAATTTGAAAATGGATTGAAAATATTATTCATAATTTTTTGAAATTCAGAGGGAGCATTTTTTAGACCAACGGGTATAACATTCCATTCGTATTGTCCGAATGGAACATTAAATGCAGTTTTGTATCTATCTTCTTCTTCTTTGATTTGAATTTGCCAAAAACCAGATTTCATGTCAAATTTGGAAAAGATACAAGCTTTGAATAATCTATTAAGAAGATCTTTCTTTTGAGGTAAAGGATAACGAATTCATTGAAGAGCGGAGTTAAGAGGTTTATAATTGGAGCTTGTTTGATAGGAATTTTAATCCAATTAAAATTGATATAATCGTTATTGGGACTCACTCGTCTAATAAAAGTCAACAATAACGGCTAATTTTTTAATTTTAATCCAATTTTAATCTCTACCAAACAAGCTCTTGATAACCAATGGTGGGGCTCCACACTCGATTTCAATTGAATTATTGACATAGAAAGCCGAACAACTCCGAGGAGATTTACTCGGCCGAATAAGACCATTATCCAACAGATCATTTATTTCCTTAATACAATGATCAAGTAAATCTTTGTTCATTTGAATTGGTCTAGATTTGGTGGGAATATTTGATTCTTTGAAATCAAAATTGTATGGAAGGGATATAATATGTTTCTTTTTATTCCAAAATGCATTTGGAATAGTAGAGCATATTTCCTTTTCAATTTGATTTTGAAAAACTGAAATTTTATTTTTTATTGAAGACTCTTGTAGCTGTTCTTCTATTCTTTTAAATTTGATTTCTTCTTTAAGAAATTGAATATGCTGTTTTTTTAAATTTATATTAGTAATGATTTTTGAAATTGTTGCTTCTTTTCAAGATTTAACATCTTTAAAAGAAGGCGGATTTGAAATTTTGAAAAATATTTCTTGACCAAATTTTTTTGTAGATAATCCTTTTGAGTCAGCTTTAAAAGGATAAATTTAAACAATAAAAGGTGTATCAAGAATAACTTCTTGATCTAAGTCTTTAACACGATAAAATATATTTTTGAAACAAATGTTTAAGTTACAAACATGTGCTTTTGAAAGTTTATATTGAATATTGATTTTTTTACCACTGGCTCTATTAATCATATTTCCAATCATTTCGAAAATAATAATAATAATTGAAAAACAAAGGATAATTGGCGCAAAACATCCCTGCCTTTGAAGGTTTTTGTCGAAAACGTCCCTATCTTTCTTTTTTGGCGCAGAACGTCCATACCTTTCACCATTTTTTGCGCTTAACGTCCTTTTTACCAATTTTTAATATAAAATTATCATTATACGCTCCTATATAAATAAAACAAAAAAAGAAAAGAAAAGAAAAGAAAAATAAAGAATAAATTTCAATCTGCTCCTAAATTTTTTTAAAAATACAAATCAGTCTGAAACACTCATGGTCGCGGACCACACCGGCACACCTAGCCCAACCATGGGTCTAAGTCAATTTCGACCTGAAGCCATTCAATTCGTGGGAGAAATACTATGTTCCGAAAATTATAATTTGATTTCGACCAGAAGTTCTAACAAATCCAGGCAAAATTGTGGAAGACCCATGGGTGGAATAGCTTCGCCATTATGAGAGGGTGTTGAATGGAGTGGTCCGCGACCATGGGTCAAATGGACGACGTCGAAATCAGCCAAGTTCGGTGCGCGGCGCGATAGTCGCGACTGCGTTATTTTCAGTTTCAAATTGAACCTATTGGATAAGTGTTTTGGATGAATTGCCCACATGGCTGAGGTCGTCTGAGTGTGGGCAACTGGATGGTGGTGGTCTGCGATCCTGTTGCTGGGGCGAGGTGCAACTTCCAGCAATTGTCCATTTTTCGAGTAGCTGATTTTGCTTGTTAATTTTTGCCGGATTATTGGATGTTATGGGGAATTCTTGGGATGGAATTGTAGAGGGTGTTGAGGAGATTGTGTTGGTACCAATGTCCAGAAGTTGTGGNTTTTCAAAAGAAGTGATTTAATATATATATATAGATTCCTAAATTCTCACAAATTATTACCAACTTAGAGGAACATTGAAAAACAAAGGGTAATTGGCGCAAAACGTCCCTGCCTTTGAAGGTTTTTGTGGAAAACGTCCCTATTTTTCGTTTTTTGGCGCAGAACGTCCATACTTTTCACATTTTTGCGCTTAACGTCCTTTTTACCAATTTTAATATAAAATTACCATTATACCCTCCTATATAAATAAAACAAAAAAAAAGAAAAGAAAAGAAAAATAAAGAATAAATTTCAATCTGCTCCTAAAATTTTTTTAAAAATACAAATCAGTCCGGAACACTCATGGTCACGGACCACACCGGCACACCTAGCCCAACCATGGGTCTAGGTCAATTTCGACCTGAAGCCGTTCAATTCGTGGGAGAAATACTATATTTCGAAAATTGTAATTTGATTTCGACCAGAAGTTCTAACGAATCCAGGCAAAATTGTGGAAGACCCATGGGTGGAATAGCTTCGCCAATATGAGAGGGTGCTGAATGGAGTGGTCCGCGACCATGGGTCAAATGGACGACGCCGAAATCAGCCAAGTTCGGTGCGCGTTGCGATAGTCGCGACTGCATTATTTTCAGTTTCAGATTGAACCTATTGGATAAGTGTTTTGGATGAATTGCCCACATGGCTGAGGTCGTCTGAGTGTGGGCAACCGAATGGTGGTGGTCTGCGATCCTGTTGCTGGCCGGAGGTGCAACTTCCAGCAATTGTCCATTTTTCGAGTAGCTGATTTTGCTTGTTAATTTTTGCCGGATTATTGGATGATATGAAGAATTCTTGGGATAGAATTGTAGAGGGTGTTGAGGAGATTGTGTTGGTACCAATGTCCAGAAGTTGTGGCGGTGGAGAAGAGTAGATGTTGTCATCAAACGGTGGAGGTGGTGGAGGAGAAGAGAGAGTGTTTTCGTTATTTTTAATATTTTCATAAGTTTTGGACTGATTTGCATTTTTAAAAAAGTTTAGGAGCAGATTGAAATTTATTCTTTATTATTCTTTTCTTTCTTTTTTGTTTTATTTATATATATTGGTCCTTTTATGTTAAAAATTGGTGAAAGGGACATTCAACGCAAAGAATGTGAAAGGTAGGGACATTCTGCACCAAAAAAACGAAAGGTAATGATGTTTTCCACAAAAACCTTCAAAGATGGGGACGTTTTGCGCCAATTACCCAAAAACAAAATTTGTGGAAAAGAATTTTATTAATTAGAGGTGGCTAAAATTTGGTGAAATTCGTTGCTATAAATAAAACCCTACAATAAAATAAATAAATAAATAAAAACCCTCAAGATTCACAAATATTTGAGGAGAAATCGGAAGATTTTAGTTGACTATACTGCAAAACATATTAGAAAACTTCGCTGCAATTTGACCCAAATATGAACCCCATGTCTCCTTCTCTCTCTCTCTCCTTGTAAACAAATAATGTTCCTCATAAAATTCATTAACATCGTATAATAGAACAGGAATATTGAAACAGGGTCTGTGGATTCATTTTCTGGGAGGTGAACAACTTGCATGAACGGATATACGGCGGTGGCAAGATGGCGGAGCAAGAAGAAACACCGACGACCACCTACAAGATTTTCAACAGCGGTGATGGTGATGGGGCGGAGGCAGCGGTTTTAAAGAAAGGGAAGTGGACAGAGGACGAGGACGAGAAATTGAGAAGAGCTGTGGTGGAATATGGGGTCGAGAACTGGGTAGCCATAGAGAAATATTCGGGTTTGGCAAGGCAGTCGAAGAGTTGCAGGCTCCGATGGATCAACCATTTAAGGCCTAATCTCAAGAAAGGTCCTTTCACAGAAGAGGAAGAAAGAATTATCATCAAATTGCACTTTAAATATGGCAACAAATGGTCTCGCATTGCCTCCAAGGTATGTATGTACATTCATCTCCAATTGAATATTTTGAGGATTTCATATTAATTTTTGGGGGTAAATGTGCCTATGCAGATACCTGGGAGGACAGACAATGAAATAAAGAATTTCTGGCACAAGAGAGTGAAGAAATGTAGAAAACATCATCGTCTTATTTACCCAGTATGCATAGAAGATGATGATGAAATCCCTGCAAATATAGACAACACCAACAATGAGAAACATTACGCTGCTGACGAAATAAATGTCGATGATGAATGCTGGCTAGATGGCAATTGTACCCCCACCAATTATCCCGACAATACGATCCATTCACATTCACATTCCATTCACTTACTTGATCGATCTCAATATTCCTCGCATAATCTACCAAATACTACACATTTTCAAACTCAACAGGCGTCAATCTCGCCTCGACCATTGATCACTTCACCACAAGATGAACAACATTACCATAACTCGACTCAGAGACATTTCCGACCCAATGCTCAACTGCAATCCCTCGTAGAAACATCATCTCCGATTCAAGGTTCTCCATTAATGCAGCAAGGTGTTGCTAATGCTCTCATCAAACCTTTCAGGAATACTCAAATTCTTTCCTCTCCAAAAGGGAAATTCAGGAGGTTTCATAGAGCCACCAGTCTACTGTCTCCACGGGGTCACTCTGTCTCACCGTCGACATCTTCAATGTTGGATTCATCAACCATGGAGTCACCGAGATCCTCATTTAAACCCAAATTACTGACCCATGTATCCTCCTTGCCTTCTCTTCAAATAAGTACAACGACTGCAACTTCAACTTCTTCTGTCCCACCTCTCAACCTAGAATCGCCTACCTCGGTGACATCATTATCTGGACTCAAACTCGATTCACCAACCCCCGCACCAGTTTCTCCTCTCAAATTTCAATCGTCCACCAGTGCAGCTTCAGATTTTTGTTTCCATCCAAATTTATCAAACGTGTATTCATCCGGTGCGTTAAATCCATCAACTGCAGCACCTACACTTTCTTCTTCAAATTCGAAACCAGTACCTTTAAGCCTGGATCTGCAGCCAATTCAACCAAGCCCATCTCATTCTTTTCAAGTGACCAATCTGAATCCCTCGTTTACTCTCAAATCAGAGCTCCCTTCAATCCAATTTTCTTCACCACCAGAACTTTACTTACATAAAGCAAAAAGTGATGGCAATTTGGAGGTCCTAGATGCACAAAAAGCAGCACAGGCAAAGGCAAGGTTCCGGAGGAAGAACTTGCGGCAGAGCAGAATTTCAAATAAAAAACTGAAGGAAATATCTAGGAAAGAAGACACCTCAAGAGCAAGTACAAAGGCAGATGATAAGATGGACAGAGCATTGGACAGATATTCAAATAAGAGTTCACGGAGAGAGTGCTTACCGAGTTCAAGCTCAAGAACAGAAGCCACACACGCCAAAAACTCAACAAGAGATCTGTTGAAAATCATCTCACATAAAAATAGTGTTACGAGTGATCTATTAAGAGATTTATTAGTTGAAAGTGCAAGTCAAGAAAATGTATTGTGCGAACTGCTAAAATCAGAAAATCCAAGCTATATGCCAGAGGTTCTATGGAGCCAAAACCCAAACACTGAAGAGCCAATACTGGGGGAAAGCTCAGAAACAAATATACTGTCAGATAAAAGATTGCACAGAGAAATGGATTCAATAGCTGAAAATATGACCTTCCAGGAACAAGCATACGAGGCTAATTTATTGGATCCAGTTAACAGAAAAACCAATACAAACACTCCTTTAAACTTGGATGGCACATTGCATCCCATACAACTTCCAGCAGGCAACTTTGTGTGTGAATTCAGAAGCAGAGAATGCCCGTCTAGCAAATGCTCACAAATATTTTATTCACAGGAAAGTTTCTCGATGGAGGATTTGTTTGGACAAAATTCTGGGACGGAGCAAGTTCCTGTTTTCGATGCGTTTGGTCCACTCTACAGCCAAAGCACTACTACTACACTGTTAAAATCAGGTGATGAGATTGGCAAATTAAGCTGTCTTCAACCTATTGATGATGAATACTTTCGTAGTGGATCAAAAACAAAATACACAGATAGCTTGGTGAGAAAATTTACTGAAGAACAAAGCCGCCAAAAGGACGATGGTGAAAAATTGGAACTTCATGAATCGAACCTGTTATATCATCAATATCCTACTGTCAATCTGATAGAATCTGGCTGTGTGGTGACAGACCCAAGCATAAAATCTGAACTTCAGGAAGTCAGGGCCGGCTCGGGAACAGAATGTTCATCAAGTAAAAACCTTGAAACGAGAATATTCCTGGATCAAAGCTTTTACCCGGAAAGATTAATGGCTACACAAGAGCAAAAGCCTTTAACAGATGGAGTCGTTCCTGCTGTTAGCCAAAATACCATAACTCACTAGGGGTACAATATTGGATCCAGGAATCCCGCGAGGTTTCCGAACATGTTACTTAATGCATCCAGCAGAATATCAGTGTAAAAGCTACATTGTTTTTCCAATCATTCTACTTTAAAGCAGTGGCTTTTCTTTTTCCTTTTCTTGGTAGAAGGGTACTAAAAGTGACAGAAGATGCATAGCTGATTTCTAGTATTTAACATGACAAGTCTCAAAAATTTATTGTATTTGTTAATTATATGTGTGGATAATTATACAGCAATTCTGTTCCTGTCTATTCTTAAAATCCCTTTGATCTTTCTTTGCCTCTTATTGTTGACGCTGATCTTCTAGAATCTCCCTCTTAACGGTTTGCACGTGCTGTTGGTTGTAATCACTTGGGACCCACGTGATTTCACATTGCTGCTCTGATTTGTTTTTCTTGCTGCCCCCGCCCTGATCCACCTTGCTGTGTCTTGCATATGTCACTTTAATTGGTGGGCCTATCAGGCAAAACAATTAAAGCAAGAGGCAAGAGGACAATCAAATGAACACCATGTACAGAAGAATTATCCAGCCTGCACACGTTTTTCCCCACTGCTGTCCAGATTCCAGAGTGGTAAAGCAACAGTGGTGCAATCTATTGTACCTACTTTTCAATCTAGCAACTCAAAAACTGTATTCAGTAATAGCCCACTAGAAAATGTGTCCCTTTTCTGTCTGTGCTGTCTGTGTAAAGCATATAATGATAGTGATACTGATAATCCCATAAATATTATTATACCACCATAGATGATTGGTTTCATTATAAGGAGTGAGACAAGTATAACGTAGAAAAGCCTAAACTTCCAAAAGTAGATATATCTAAGCAGAACAACCATAATGAAAATAGCATAATATTAACATTCAATAACAAAGTAGCAATCACTTGTAACAATCTTAGGGGTAGATATGCTGGAGATAATTAAAGAGAATTTACAAGATTTGGGGTCTATATACATATTTCAACTTGACTTCCACATCAGAATGCTCCAAATGTGTTCTCCCCACTGTAAGTCATGTATAGGAAACCATCCTCATCCTTATTGTCCTCATAAATTGTAGACATCATAGCAGCTGCAATGGCACCGAACAATAAAATGCTCTAAAACAACTGAAATATTTTGAGCAATAGAAATTGCAATGTCAAAACTGTTTAACGTTCTACTCACCAGTTGGCGGAAGAATGTTCTTGACAAAGATAAAAATGGCCTTTTCAGCACTGAGCTTAATCCTCTTTCGGACAACATACACAAATTGTCCAACAGTCAGATCAGCAGGAACCAGATATCTGTATAGATAAAGACTAAAATTATTGCGGGATAAGTTAATAAGGAAAATGTAACTAGATAACTGCATTTATCATATCTAACCTGTTATTATTTGAGTAATTAGTGAGAAAAAAAGGGAAGAAAAGGAAGAAAAGCAATTTAAGGGGTTACACAATTTACAATTGACCGAAATCCTATGCAATCAATTGTGAAAATAATGGAAAAGACCTGCTTCACACTTCAACAATATGACTCCACCCCCACCGAGAGAGAGAATAGTGGTTGTTAGGCTGGGATGCTAGGTGGGGGTTTTGTCACCGCCGAACTTTTAAAGATGCCTATCTTGAGTTTGTGGTATGTTATAACTTAAAACCATAATTCCTGTTGAATAAAACCTACAGTTGCAACTCCCTACTGTTCATCGCCACCATTCACAGGATCTGTTCAGTAACTACGACAACAACAATAATAAGATATGCCCTATTTCCAAAATTATACCAATTGAAAAGCAGAATAACAAAAAGAATATTGGCAAATATAAAAATTATACACATCCAACAACCACAACTGTTTTCAACAAGGTTCAAGTATTGAAAAGATATTGAAGATAACTGACTTCTTCTTATCAATGTCTGGTATATCACTTTTTTCTGCCTTCTCCACAATAACCTGAATAGCAGCAGCAGATTTTATGACAAGAACAAATTGAAGGAGATAAAATATCATGATCCTATAAGTCATGAATGTGAAAAATGAATTCTTCAATACCGGAATTCTATCAGGATACTTTTCCCTGATTCGAGCAGCTTCTGCCTGTCGCCTCTCTGCAAAATTAGAATTAATAGCAGTAGACATTAAAAATGATAATGTCAATACCCTAAAAAATGTACAAACGTAATAAAAATAAAAAAATTAGAAGAGCTATCATTATCTTTCAATGCTAGAAAAGATAATAAAATTAGACAACTACTCACAAACCATCTAGCTAGTTATATTGCTTCAAAGATGAAACATAAAAACAATTACAAACTTGCTGAATTTCAGTGGTCATGCAATTATGTTCCATGTTTGCATCAACAAGTGAAGCCATTTTTCAAATCTCGAGGAGCCCTAAAGCCCCGCACGTCACATGGGTTTTGGCTATAGAACCTACTTTGTAACATGTTTCCAAACATTGGAAAACGTGAATAATTATCATTAACAAATATATATTAGCCATGTTGGTGAGAAGGTTCTCAACTTAATGGAATATACAATAATTGAAATTCATATCAGGAAAATGAGCTTTGCATTTGGAAAGAATTAAATTTTGACACGCACTCTAATTAAAAATTCATCATTCATTAAAAATAACGATAAATCATCCATTCGTGTTATTTTTTTCTCGTGTAACACTACAAATTACAAAAAAACAACATATCACACCATATGCGTAATGTCTCGACTCAACTAAGTCCCATTTCATATGAACTTTACACTAGTACGATCACAAATTGATTATCCACACCACAGAAGTTCAAAGAAACATGGAACTGAAGATATTTTTGGCACGATCTCACTTGCTTAAATCAATTATACGCTATTATTATCAATCAAATCGAAAGAATCAAAATTTCAAAAAAAAAAAAAGTAGTGTGAATCAACGAGCAGGTAATCGGAGAACAAAGATAACATTGCACTTACCGAGGGGGTGTTCCAACTTGAAGGGTCTCTTGGCCATGGCGACTGTTTAAAGCTACAATTCGGACGATTAGTTCAACTGCAAGTGGAAGGAAAACGAGAAGGCGCAATTTCTAGGGTTTGATATCTTCGAATCAAAGAAAAACTTGCGTGAAAAGGGGACCTATCTTTTCAGTGTCGGACGCGTGGTAGAAGTACAATGTAGAACAAAAACTTGCGTCGGGGGTATATTGCATTATTCGTCCTCAATGTTTGAGTAAAGTAGCAGACCTACCCTCATTTGTTTTGTCCCATTTTTGTCCCTAACCTTTAGATATAGGAATATGCTACTTGTATATAATATCGTTTAGTCTTTTGTTAAGGCCCTATTTGGTACACATTATTTTTTTCATTCTCATTCTTCAACTCATTTTCAACCACACATTCGTCAATAAAATAATATTTTCCATCACATCAATAACTTTTCCTTCATTTTTAACCACGCATTCTCCATCAATCTACTATTCAATAATACATTCTTTCAAAAGAATGTGTACCAAACACACTCTAAATTTGTGTAAAACGACAATTAACTTAAATAGATGAATAATTGGTACAAAACTCCCTGACTTTGCCCCTACTGCGAAATACTCCCTATCGTTTTATTTTGACGAAAAATCCCTCTAGATGACATTTTTCGTTCAGAATACAACATTTTTAAGCTATGTGAAATGATGACTATGCCATCATTTTTAAATAAAATAAATAACTAAGTACAATCATAGTCCCAAAAAAATTTAAAAAGTGCAGACAAATTTCAAATAAATAATTTATAATTAGCGGTGGTCATGTGACCTTTTCAACATGGAACGGGACCATAAGCTTAATTTTCTCAGTAAGTGTTATCAAATCCTCCTACTGAACAATCATTCAAAAGTTCTACGAGCCATAGTCATTCACAATATCCATTGCGTGTTCGCCAAGCTGACGAAAACAACAATTTGGTGAAAAAAAAAAAGCAGGTATTGCCAATTAAAGTTTCTGTCAACTCGAAGATCAGTAAAAAAGTAATAAACTTCTTATCCTCAGCTGAGTTGAAAATTGAAAAATCAAGAAAAGAAACCTGTCCCCAAAAAGTTTTACATGTGAAAGACAAACTATAATGTAAAGCAGAAAAAAAGCTTGCTTAAGAGTACAAACTTATTATGAGTTCCACTAAAGCCATAATGATCCAGAAACAGGCTATCACAGCATAGCAAGAAAAACTTGTTTACATTGCTCCTATTAGGGTTGCTACAATGATCATTATGATCTTCCTCCTTTGTTACAATTGAGCAGATTTCGACTGCAACCTCTATCTCTATCTTTATATAACATATACATTACAGGTAAGTATAACGTACAAATCTCTTGAAATGTCGTGTACAGAATAGACTTCCAGGGGTGGGACAAAAAGGTGCATTTGCACTCCACAACCATAAAATGCTCTAAGCTTTCCCAAATAGTCCTTGAATTCCAGAGATTGGAGAAATTTGATGCATTTCAGAAAATTGCATTCCACAGAGTTTTCTCACCTTCGCCGCATCGTCTGTGAACCTCCTTAATTCTATCGGCAGAATTGCAAATTCCACTGCAGCTCCAGTCAAAGGAAGCAACACAGATGTTGCCTGCCTGAGCCTTCCACTCACAATCTGCGGTAAAATCAACATACATTTAAGGAAATTAGCAATTACACATTATGTTATTTCTGTTGTTTCTACTTACTTTTGGGAGTAACATGGCTAAGAATGCTTTCATACAATCTATTCCTATTATATTTTAAAATAAAATAGAACTCCCAGCCACATAAAGATGCAGTGCATTTACATTTTTTATTCATCATTTTTCTTAATAGTGACTCCAGATATTTTTTACTACCAATGATGAGAAGGAGCGATTGAGGGAACTCAGCCAACTGGCATCCCAGAAAATCAAAGAAGATTGACATGCTACCAGATTCAGCAACAAGATCCAAGCAGCTTCATAACAGTACTAAAAGTATATATTTACTGACTAGAGATTTTGACTAACAACAAAGCTCATAAGTTCTACTAGCTCATGTGGATGTTGTACAGGATTGAGATAAAACCAAGTGCAAGCGAAGTTACATTGGGTAGTTCAAAAAACAAAAAGATGATGAATTTTTCAGTAGATTTTGAAGTTAAAGTGGGCAGCCAGGTATTTGGTTGTTTCGTGGACTTCTCAAACATAAGCATGCAATGGCGAAATCAAGTTTGGCAAGTTCCCATGAGATGGATATGCAGTGAATCATATGCCTCCGTAGGAGAAACTTTGTGAAGACGCATTGATTTCTTAAGGTTGAGAAATATCTGTAGATATTACTACACTGTTCAAAGTGTCGAGCATTAGAACTTCTTCAAATAATGCAGATAGGAAAATTCATGCTCTTAAGCAGTGTTCTAAAAGACAGGGAAGGCGTGAGGCATGAAGAAAGCGTCCCAAATATGAAAAAAGGCAATCAGCCATATTTTGACCACTTATATTGCGGCCCTAGGTGGCAAAGGTAGTAACTAATGCGATCCTAGCTGTCAAAGAGAAGACTATTGTGAACCTAGGTGTCAAAAGGCGCACACCATTTAATTTTTTTCAATTTTTTTTTTTTAAGGTAAACTAAACTAATTAAATAAAAAGAATCATTATTAATAATCGTAGAGTAATTAAATAATATAAAAAATAAAGAAATGCCTCATTACACCTAGGT
>OU503037.1:39499605-39529015 GCA_912172775.2 Fraxinus pennsylvanica | reverse complement strand
ATTATCACCTTACTCGTCATCATCTCAAGCACGTCACAATTACTTTGCCCTTTGTTTCTTCTCTTTGTAACTTGCAGATTTCTTTAACAAGTCGCATTCTATTTCTCGTTTTCATTTTCTGGTTGGCAAACTCTCGATACTTGTAGCTGCCGCATCTTGAGTTTGAGTGGAGATGTTAAGAAATATAGGGTTAAATATATGGCTATTTTATTTTATTGTTTATTAAGGGTAGAATAGTCTTTTCAATTTTCTTTATTTAGCCTATATATAGTATCTTGGTTTCTAGGTTAATTCATTCTTTTGTATTCAATTGCATTATGCATAATTAATGAAACCCTAACCTCCTTTTCGTTTTCTTTATTTTATTTGGATTGTTTAACATAAACAATATCACACATGATCAAATGATCTTCACGTCCATTCTAAAGAGGTATAGCAGTATAAGGATAAGTCAGCCTGGTTTATAAATCACATGAGTTGAGTGAGCACGATTGTACTTGTAGTATTCTTCATCAATAACTGTTAATGAAGATGTGTTGGAATTCATTGTTGGTATTACAGTTGGTAATTGTATTCAAACCACTGATATGTTATGTTGATTTTGGTAATATTCATCAAAACTAATACTGTCGATGATAATGTAAGATTGGGCTTAAGGTTGCAAAGTTGCTTGAACCTCATCTCATTGATTCCCTTTGAGTTCGAAATATTTTCTTTCATTTGAAAACTTAATGGACACATAGTTCAAGACCCTATATATTTTGACCATATTTTTTAAAATACAGATTTCGTTTAACTTCCCAATGAACCATTTACTGATTTACATTCACCTTTGTTAATGTTATGTTTGTCACATGTTATTCATGCTAAAAATCAAAATATTAGCTTGCACATCACTATTATACTTAGAAGTACCACAACTGTGAGTTTCCTAAATTAACATCAAATGAACAGTATACATATAATTACCAACCTTCGGAGCTGTGAGTATTGTGGTCCTCATAACACTATTGGGCTGGTGCTATTTGTGCCATTTGGTATATGACTTATTATTCTTGGGCCTTAGCTGCTTAGTTGTCATTCAACTACTGGTAGCTTTGGTATTTACTCGGATTGTGTTAGTTTGATTTGGTGCTATTTGTGTCATTTGGCATATAACTTATTATTCTTTGGATTTAGTTGCTTAGCTGTCATTCAACTACTGGTAGCTTTGGTATTTACTCGGATTGTGTTAGTTTGATTTAATTGTGACCCTTGATGCACATCAATGGCTGGGATTAAACTTGGCTAGATATTTTCCTTATATTCACGTGGATTCACTACTTTGAGATCTCTTCCTTCTTCGAGACTCTTCTCTTTGACTCTCGTTCATGTCTTCTCTCTGCCTCTACGATTTGAGGCTGTCTTCCTCCTTTCTTCCCTTGGCCACATAAAATTGATCTTTAGTCCATTAATTGAAGAGATTCATGTGTGTTCTTAGGCCTGAAATAGTAGCTAAGGGTTGGGTTCTCGGGGGCTTAGGTCAGTGGTTTTGGGCATTATTCTTGACTGCAGTTGGTAGACCATTTGGTCAATGATCCAAGCCAAATGGGAAGCATTCTTTGCCGGTTCTTGTGCTCTCTCTGGAGGGCGATTTGCAAGCGTGGGAGGCTGTTCCTGAGCCTAGACATTTCAGCCAATGGGAAAGGAAGAGGAACGTGTTATTTGGGGTGGTAAAAGGAAAGGAACTTTATGCCCCATTTTTCGATTCTGTCTTGTTCATGTTCTGTTTCTTCGGTTTCTATGATTTCCCTTTTCTGTTGTTTACAGTATGCTATGGATTATATGCTTATGCAAGTGATTGGATTACATCATTATATACTGATTCTTGGTTTCCAGGGTTTATGCATATTCTGTTAATGTTAATGTTAATGTTAATGTTATTGTAATGGTTGATTACATTCTGCTTGAGGTTATTGAACTCCGTCATTGTTGTTGATTGAGCTGTAGAATTCGGTTAGCCTCAATTGGAGTCTGCATTACGCTGTATATTTCCTAACATCTGGTATCAGAGCTAAGTTTATGTCTCGGGTTCCGTTTATCCTTTCCTGAATTGGGGGTTTTCTGTTTTTTGGGTCAGTGGTTTATCTGTATATACCTATTAAGGTTTAAAATAGAAAACACCACTGGTTTGGCATCTTGTTTCAAATTCGACACTGATTCCTTTGTTTTATTTGTGTATGTATTGGCTGGATTGGGTGATCATTGGCTCTGTCTGGCTTGCTCAATTGAGCAGCTGAGGGTATTGTTACTGTTTTTCAACGGTGGTTTGGTAAGATTCCAAACTCTCCGATAGGTTAAGTTTGGTATTTTTACCAGTTTATGTATGATTGATTGGTTGCCTATTTGTGAATTCTGTTAACTGAATTCCTGTGATTAAATTGTAACCTGAAAAGCATATTTACCTGCATCATATACTTGTGCATTGCCTGAGTTTGTATCACACTTGCACACACATCACATAGAGGTTTCATGATTGGATTGTTTCAAAACCTTTTCTAGTTGTGTCATGAGTACGGGTCACTCTTTTACAGAATCCGGAATGGGTTCGAGGGTCGAATTATCACAATTCGATGGAAAGGGGGACTACTCTATTTGGAAACAGAAAATGATGGCCATTTTGGTCCAACAGCGAGTTGCTAAAGCTCTCGATGATCCTTCTACTTTTTCTGATGACTTAAAAGCTAAACCGTGTGAAATTGAAGATATGAATGAAATTGCATATAGTTCTATAATTTTGCACTTATCTAATAACATTGTTAGACAAGTTGATAGTGGTAAAGATGTTAGGATTTTATGGACTGCCTTAGATATCTTATTTTTTACTAAGACTTTGCCTAACAAGGTATATTTGTTGGAAAAGTTATTTAGTTTTAAGATGGACTCAGGGAAGGATATAAAAGGGAATTTAAGCGATTACAACATAATTGTTAAGATTTAGCTCATAATGATAAGAGTTCGATGATGAAGATTTGGCTGTCATACTGTTAAATGCACTTCCCGAATCTTATAAAAAAATTAGAAATGTCATAAAATATGATAGGGATACTCTGTTGTAGGCTATTGTAATAAATGCGTTGAAATCTAGAGATCTTGAACTAAAAAGAGACAACAGAACTAATTCGATAGAAGAGAGTTTGTTTGTTAGGGGAAGACCTGAAAATAAAGAATTCAACTTCCATAACAAGAAGGGAAAGGGTAAATCTAAAATGTGATCCAAATCTAAAGATAAAAGTGGTAAGAAATGATACAACTGTAGAAAGTTAGGGCATTTCAAGAAAGACTGCTTTGACAGGAAAAAGAAACAAAGAGACTTAAACAATACTGATCAAAACAATGTTGCTGTTGTTTCTGAATTTGATAGTCTACACGTCCTGAATGTGTTTGAGGGGAAATTTGATAAAAATTGGATCCTAGACACGGGGTGCACCTTTCACATGTGCCCTGAAAGATCTTGCTTCTATAACTATCGAGATGTTGAACCTATGAAGGTCTACATGGGAGACAACAACTCTCAGAATGTGGTTGGAGTTGGTGACATAGCTATCAGGATGTACGATGGGGTTGTTAGGCAACTCAGGGAGGTTAGATATGTCCCTAATTTAAAGAGGAACATCATTTCCTTAGGTACTCTTGAAGAAGGGGGATATACTTCTAAATTTGGTAACAACGTTCTGAGATTTTTTAAGGGATCTCTGATAGTTATGAAAGGACCCAAGAAGAATTGCCTGTACTATCTAGAGGGCAAAACTAAAACAACACTTGATTCAAGTCTTCTTGCAGCCAGTAAAGATAAAATCGAACTTTGGCATAACAAAATGGGTCACATTGGGTTTAAAGGGCTAAAATCCTTAAGTAATCAGAAATTGTTTGGAAATAATGACATTGAAACTATGGATTTCTGTGAAACATGTGTTTTGGGTAAGTCCCATAAGGTTAGCTTTGAAGCTAGCTCTCATAGGATCAGCAGTCCATTGGACTACATTCATGCTGATCTATGGGGTCCCGAGAAGTATTCCACATTTGGCAGAAGTAAGTACTTCTTATTCTTAGTGGACGATTACTCAAGAAAGGTTTGGATTTATCCTTTAAAGGCTAAGTCGGAAACTTTTGGGAAATTCAGAATTTGGCTTAAGTCTATTGAGAATTAGTTAGATAAGAAACTTAAAACATTAAGAACTGATAATGGGTTTGAATTCTGTAATTTCGAATTTGATAACTTCTGTAAACAGAAATGGATAACAAGACACAGAACAGTTAAATACACACTTGAACAGAATGGGGTCGCTGAGAGAATGAATATGACCCTAATGAACAATGTTAGGTGTATGTTGATTAGCTCTGGCCTTACCAAAGGTTTTTGGACTGAAGCTGCAAATACTGCAGCTTATCTGATTAATAGGTGATCGTCCAGCAATATAGGGTTTAAGACCCCACATGAGTTGTGGACGGGGGAGACTCCAAATCTGAGTCACCTGAGGTTGTTTGGATGTGCTGCATTTACACATCAATCTGAAGGAAAACTTGAGCCTAGAGCTGTCAAATGTGTGATGTTAGGGTATCCGAGGGTGTGAAAGGCTATAGGTTATGGTTTTAGGGGTTCAAGGCATTAAGATTATTAATAGCAGGAATGTAGTTTTTAATGAATATGAAATGTAATGTCTAAAATAGAAAACTGATGAAGCTAACAACTCTGAAACTGAAAGGAGTGTTCAGACTGAGGTGAAGCTAACTAAGCTTGATTCACCTACACCTAGGAATGATGATAATGACCCTACACATCACGAACCTGAAGATGTGACTGAACTTCAAGATAACATTGAACCAGTTGATGTAAAACATTTTAATGATCAGCCATCTAATCAAGATTATCAGCTTACTAAGGATAGGGCTAGAAGGCAGATCAGGCCTAATCCTAGATATGAATCCCTAAGCTTGACTGAGTTTTCCTTAGTTTCAGGTAAAGCCATTGAACAGATAGAACCTGCTACTTATGAAGAAGCTATTAATGGAAATTATTCTGAAAACTAGATAAAAGCTATGCAGGAAGAAATGAAGTTTTTGAGTGATAATAAAATATGGAAACTTGTTAAGAAACCTAAAGATCAAAAATTGGTTCCATGTAAGTGGATCTACAAGTTAAAAGAAGGTTTGAGCCCTAATAATCCTGTGAGATATAAGGCGAGATTAGTGGTTAAGGGTTATATTCAAAGAGATGGTATGGACTATAATGAGATATTATCATCCGTGGTTAAGTACAAGACAATCAGATTGATGTTGGCTCCTGTTATTCAATTTAATTGGGAACTTGAACAACTCGATGTAAAAACTGCGTTTTTACAAGGTTTTGTGGAATATGATATCTTCATGAGCCAATCACAAGGTTTTGTGGCTGGAGGCAAGTCTGATTATGTGTGCAAGTTAGAGAAATCTGTGTATAGGCTTAAACAAAGCTCAAGACAATGGTACAAGAGGTTTGATGCCTATGTACTAAAAAAATGGTTTAAAAGAAGTGAATTTGATGCTTACTTGTATTTTAATGACATAAAGAACGGTTGTGAAGCCTACTTGCTGCTTTATGTCGATGATATGCTGTTAGCTGAACCTAGCAAGTCTTAAATTAAAGAACTGAAAGATCTTTTAAAATCAGAATTTGATACGAAAGATTTAGGGAATGCTAGAAAGATTCTAGGGATTGTGATAACAAGGGATGTGACTAAGAATAGGTTAACAATTTCACAAGAAGTTTATTTGAACAAAGTTGTAACTAAATTTTGAATGAAAGACAGTAAAATTGTGAATGTGCCTCTTGCTAGTCATATGAATTTTTCACATGATCATTCGCCTAAATCTGAATCTGAATTGAAAGAGATGGAAAATGTTCCTTATGCTAATGCCATAGGGTCTGTCATATTTTCTTTGATCACTATCAGGCGTGATCTTAAATTTTCCATCAGTCTCCTAAGAAGATTTATGTCCAACCCTATTAAGCCGCATTGGGCTGGTATGAAATGGCTATTGAGGTATTTGGTTGTGACTTTAAATCTAAGCTTAGTGTATGAGAAAAGATCTGAGAAGTTGACTCTTAACTACAGCATACTTCTTTACCCTAGGTGATAACTGTATAACTTGGAAATCTCAGCTACAATCTTTAATAACTACGTCTAGTACGGAAGCTGAATATGTTACCATAATTGAGGTGGTTAAGGAATGTATTTGGTTAAAGGGAATCTTAAAAGAATTGAATTTCATGCATGATATACCTATTATGTTTACTGATAGTCAAAGTGCATTGTCAGTTAGTAAAAATCATGTTTATCATGAGAGATCTAAACATATTGAGGTGAAATATCATTTTATTTGTGAGAAGCTATCTCAAGGTGATGTCAAACTTGTTAAGATTCATACTAATAGGAATCCCTCTGATATGGGAACAAAAATTCTGCCTATAGGAAAATTTAAATTATGCTTATATTTGTTGCATATTGATACTGGTTAATTTTTCTTGCAGGTAGCGGGCGATGATGAACAGTCCTTCCACTTGCAAATTCGCAACCGAAAGAGTGTATGTGTTACGAGAACCAAGGTGAAGAATGTGAGTATTGTGATCCTCGAACACTATTGGGTTGGTGCTATTTGTGTCATTTGGCATATAACTTATTATTCTTGGGATTTAGTTGCTTAGTTGTCATTCAACTACTGGTAGCTTTGGTATTAGCCCGGATTGTGTTAGTTTGATTTAATTGTAACCCTTGATGCAGATCAATGGTTGTGATTAAATTTGGTTAGATATTTTCTTTATATTCACGTGGGTTCACTACTTTGAGATCTCTTCTTTCTTCGAGACTCTTCTCTCTGACTCTCGTTCCTATCTTCGCTCTACCTCTATGATTTGAGGCTGTCTTTCTCATTTCTTCCCTTGGCCACATAAAATTGATTTTTAGTCCATTAATTGAAGAGATTCATGTGTGTTCTTAGGCCTGAAATAGTGGCTAAGGGTTAGGTCTTTTCGAGGGCTTAGGTCAGTGGTTTTGGGAGTTATTCTTGGCTACGGTTGGTAGACCATTTAGTCGATGATCCAAGCCAAGTGGGAAGCATTCTTTGCTGGTTCTTGTGCTCTCTCTGGAGGGCGATTTGCAAGCGTGGGAGGTTTTTCCTGAGCCTAGACATTTCAGCCAACGGGAAAGGAAGAGGAACAGGTTATTTGGGACGGTAAAAGGAAAGGAACTTTATGCCCCCTTCTTCAATTCTGTCTTGTTCATGTTTTGTTTCTTCGATTTTTATGATTTCCCTTTTTTATTGTTTACAGTATGCTATGGATTATATGCTTATGCAAGTGACTGGATTACATCATTATATATTGATTCTTGGTTTCTAGGGTTTATGTATATTCTGTTAATGTTATTGTAATGGTTGATTACATTATGCTTGAGGTTATTGAACTCTGTCATTGTTGTTGATTGAGCTGTAGAATTCGGTTAGCCTCAGTTGGGGTCTGCATTGTGCTGTATATTTCCTAACAGGAGCGTTACCACATTGACGTCAACGACATTAGAGTTCCAACATTTTTTTTTAAACTTTAACAACAAACACGAGGATGGAGAATTCTTTGAAAATAAATCAGAAAATTAAAATCCATCGTAAAGAAATACTATAAAGTGCCTAGAAGTATTGGAACTCATGAACCTAAAAAATTTTATGCATTCAAATCCATTGATTCCATAATTATAAGTGACACAAAAGATATTAACAAAGATTTTTGAGTTCTGGCCTAAAGCATCTTCATTTGAGACATTTTTTTACAACTTTTAATATTTAGATAATTATATTCCATAAAGAGCAATCAATTCGCAAAATAATAACAATAATAATAATAAACACTAAAAAATACACAAAAATTATAGGGGTTCGCCTCATGTGAAACTATGTCATCTCCCGTCACTGCAATAATTCATTATAATGAAAAAAGTTTACAAGAGATAAATCTCAAACCTATCTTCGCTGACCACTCTCTCTCTCTCTCTTTTATGATGGTTCGATTGGCTCATAAAGTGGCAATAATTAAACTCTACAACTTAATAATTTCCTGTTTGGAGACTAATCTACTATCAATGACTCATTTGCAATGGCAACAACTCCTCAATCCTCAAAAGAGAATTCTAACTCAAAACGTGCATACAACTTCAGTTTCTTAATTGGAACAATCTTCATCACAGGTTAGTCGAATTCTAACGCCCTTGGATCTTCTCAAGTATTAAGATTCTCAAGTGAGAGATTGTTAAATTGTGGAATTTAGTTATTATCGCTGTTCGAAGTTAGTACCATAAGAAAGAGACGTTATTAGAATTTTGAATTACCATAAAAGAGAGAGAGAGGTTAAAGAAAACATGATATGTGATTTTTATCTTTTAAACTTTTTATTATAATTATTATTATAGTAATTGTTGCAATAGTGAAATATGACATAGTCTTTCATTGAGACGAATTTTTATAAATCTTGCATGTTCTTGTATCTATTTTTCTTTTAGAAATAAAATTTTAAATTTTCAACATAGACAAATGTTGGGTTGGGAACTTGGGAGAGGTGGAGGTTGCATGGGTAATGGGAGACCAATAGACCATAATGCAACACGAGCGAATATTTTGAGACTTTTTTAGCCTATATTATCAGAAGTTCGAGTGGCCTCATGCATTCTTGCACAATGGTTAAGAATTAAATCCTTGTTTGGCCCCCTATTTTGGAGAATTTATAAATTTTAGAATAGTAATTGATGGGAGAATATGTAGTTGAAAAATAATGAAAAGTTTTAGATTTGTGTATAATTTTATTTTATTTGGAGAATGTGTGATTGAAATTAAGAAAGAGAAAAAACTTAATGGGGCTAAACAATGGCTTAGAGTTAATTTAGCAGTTCATCTTATGTGATTCGGTAACAAAAAATTCAAAATTTCAATTATTTGTCATGTGTACATATTATGTATAATAAGATAATTTAGGTTAAATTTTAACTCCAATACTGGAAAATGACATGACGTATAAATTGTTTTATGGTTCTATAGAAAACATGTAAGATACATGTAAATAACTAGTATATGAATACTTTTGTGTATGTATAGGTGAAAGCCAACCGTCTCTATGTATGCAATGTTGAAATTATTTTATAATCATGCTAAAAACAAGAATTACGTATTCTAAATTAGTAGATGTAATTTGTACCTGCAGAAGACATTTTTGTTTATGAATATTACCGCTAGATCTTCATCTCTTTGCTCCTCAAAAATAATCGACCGACAATGGGGCAAGCCAAAACGATATGGAGATGAGAGGGGACCTAACCGTTATATAAGAAATCATAAAGCCAACCCATTACCGACTCTAACCCTAATTAAGGTTTACATAATTCTGGCCCACATACTTAAAATTACCACATTATAATAATAAAGCTCGTAAGGTGTACAACAGCCCAAGTGATCACTAACGTATTGAGTCCAATCATAGTATCATTGCAAACCATACATCTAACCCGTAAAATTCGCAATCAAATTAAAGCTCACATAATAGAATTATTCTAACATTATCCCACACGGGCAAACATTTGATTGCTATAGAACAGAACTTTTAACCTCCGGGTCAGACTACATAGGTGGCCACATAGTATAGCTACAATGATAACGTCTTATACAACATGATCCGGTCCAACAAGAATGTCAACATCGAACATAGAAACCATTACACCAATCAAACGATATAAGACCACTCCACACCTACAAATGCCAACATCCTTATCAACATGGATCCTCATCCGCCAACATTGGTTGTAGTATGCAGTATAGACTTAGCACCAAATGTGATAAAAAATTGTGTTAATTCATATCGATCTTCAAAATGCTTCTAATCAAAATGAAGTCACCTGTCTCTAAAAGAGACTCATCTTATTTCTTTAATTGACATATCTCGGGATCAAAATAATATCATAATAAAATACATAAGTCAAAAGCATGCTCAAAATAATTTATGGATATGGGAAAATATATTTTATTATTGAAAGAAATTGTACCCGAAAAACATATGGGCTGCCTTACATAAATAACTCTCACTAACCAAAAAATCAAAGGTTTCCACAATACCCATATTAAACTTTAGAAGCAAGTTCCTTAGTCAAATGATCTGCAATCATTGTCTCTGTATTAAAATTCTCTATTTTCGTCTGCCCTTCCATGACTCTGTCTTCGACCACCAAATATTTATGTCAATGTGTTTTGATCCACTAGAACTTTTATTGTTTTTTGAAAAGAACATTGCTGCACTATTATCATAATAAATAGTGATTGGCCTCGAGATGGANCAAAAACAAAATTCCTTAACCAAATAGCTTGAATTGTAGCTCCATAACATGCCACAAATTCAGCCTGCATAGTAGAAGATGTCACTAGAGTTTGTTTAACATTTTTCCACGAGATAGCACCACCAGTCAACATGAAAATATAACCTGAGGTTGATTTCAAATCATCTTGACATCCAACAAAATCAGAATTTGAGTAGCCTACCACCTCAAGATGATTTGAACACTGGAAAGTAGGCATGTGACTTTCACGATTTTCTTTAAATATCTCATTTCTTAGACGCTCTCCAATACTCTTGCTCTGGATTCGACTGAAACCTACTGAGCCAAATCATTGCTAGCAAGTAAAATGTCATCAACATACATGACAAGATAAATAAAATTTTTCCCACTGATTTTAAGATAAATACATTGATTGACTATATTTTCAACAAAACCAAGTTTTATTTTCCCTTCACAACAAAACCTTCAAGTTGTCTCATGTAAACCCTTTCCAAAAAATTTCAATTCAGAAAATCCATCTTAACATCTATTTGATGAAGCTCCAAATTATAATGTGCGACAAGTACCATGATAATTCGAAAAGAATATTTGGATGAAACAGGTGAAGAAATTTCATTATAATAATGACCCTCGTTGAGTGAACCCTTTTGCAACCAATTTCGCCTTCTTTCATTCAACATTCTCTTTTGAGTCCAATTTGCTTTTGAAGATCCTCTTGTTATCTGTGGGTTTAGCGTCCGGTGGAAGTTCAACAAGTTCCCAAACTTAATTCTGTTCCATAGAGTTTATATCATCATCCAAAACATTTATCCATTTATGTGACTCGGGATTTGTCAATGCTTGGTTAATAGTAACCGTGTCAACAATATGCCCTATATTAAAATCACTCTCCAACAAATATGTAACCACTGGGCAATGCAGACCTTATTTCTCTTTGTGATCTCCTAACTTGTAGCTAAGATTTAACTCAATCATTGTTAGTGGAGGAACCTGGGGTTCCTCTAGGTTCCTAAGTTCTTCATTAACAATTTCAGCTGGTTAAGTTACAACTCTCTCCTGTATAACAGGAATTGGAATAATAACTGGATTTGGTTCAACAAAAAATTCTTTCTACATCAAACTCCACTATCATCAAAATCATTTTCCATAAATTTTGTAGTGATGGACTCAACAATCCTGGTACCACGGTTTGGACAATAAAACTTGTATCATTTTGATGTGTCTGGGTACCCAATAAAGTAGCCAAGAGTGGATTTTTGGTCTAATTTCTTCTCAAATGGATTATAAATTCTCACCTCAACTGAAATCCCCAAACTCTGAAATGAGCAAAACTTAGCTTATCCACAACTCGAAAGGTGACTTTGCAATAACTTTACTTGGAACTCTGTTCAAAATATTCATAGCAGTTTTCAAGGCTTCATCCCATAGATATTCTGGCAAATTTGTTCTATTCATCATGCTCCTATCCATGTCTTTAAGAGTCCGATTACATCGTTCAGAGACGCCATTTTGTTCATGTGTGCCTAGAATGGTGTATTGAAGCACTATACCACACCCTTATAAAGACTTTGTAAAATCACCCATGTTTTGACCAGACTCATCGTACTTCCCATAGTACTCACCACCCCGATCAGATATTACAATTTTGATGCTTTTCTCACATAATTTCTCTACCTCCATTTTGAAAATCTTCAATTTTTCAAACGCATGAGTCATCATTCATCAAATAAACATATCCATATCGCGAAAAATCATCAATGAAATTTATAAAATATTTGTTCCCACATATGGTAGGAGGTAAATGCCCATTGATATCGGTATGTATTAAGTCCAAAATACCATCACTCCTAGTGGAACCTTTCCTCGTGGATTTAGTGAACTTTCCTCTTATACAATCAGATAAGAATCTCAACTTTAACCAATCTCTCAATCCTACCATTTGAAATGTGACCCAAACACTTATGCCACAACATGGAGGATGATTCACGAATTAGAGAAATTTTCTTTGACACGTTGGCAACACATGAGACTTCACCAATACAACATGGAGGATTTACGAATTATAGACCTTTTCTTTGACACTTTCGCAATACAATAGACTTCACCAAAAGAAGTCAAAGACTATTTATATAAACCATCACATAAGAAGTCATTTCCAATCAAACGAGAATAATGAAACAATTCAACCGCTCCTTTACCAAAATTAAAGGAAAAACCAGAAGCATCAAGTTTCGATATAGAAATTAAATTTCATCTCATTGTCGGTACAAAAACAATATTCTCTAAGACAAGAGAGAAATCGGACTCCAAAAACAACTTCACCACTCTTATGAACTCAACCTTCACTTGAACTTCATTCTCAATGCACAGACTTACTTCATTATTACTTGGCCTCAATTTGCTTGTGAACCCTTGTAAGGAATTCGCAATTTGAATACTGGTTCCCGAGTCTAGCCACCAAGAATTTAAAGGAACATCCACAAAAGAAGATTAAAAACAAACTAAGGTCAAGGCTCCACTTGCACTATCATATCTCATATTCGTCAGTTTGTCCATCATATCTCCAGTTTCAACTTTATCAGACTCAACAAATCTCAACCCTCTGGCATCCACAAAAACTTTAGCATTTTCGTTATCCGGAATAGCACCCATAATGGAATCAGATATTGAGCGCTTAATAATTTTCAAACAAAGTTTATTAGTCATTTCCCACTTTTCATACTCAGTTACATATTCACGATCGCTTTTATTTGTAGCTGCTTCTCCATTGCAAAATCCAACCCCAAAAGACCAAGTGCTATTTCTATGTCTCGTTTCCATTTCACGTAATTATTCACAGTCAAGGTTTCAATAACAGACAATTGAGTCGAAAGAATTGAGGCATTTAAAACTGTGGAAATATAAAATAACATATTTAATATCATCCAAANGTGCCATTTAGTAGCTACCACCCACTTTTATTTCAAAATATTTCTTTTAATGGGAGCACTAAGACGGACTAGAAGTCCACGAAAAATTCAATAATAATAATCACAATCATTAACTGACGAAAAGCAAAATTCATGACAAAATTGGCAACTAAATTTCAATATATAAAAATGAAATTTAAATAGACAAATAATAACGACATTTAATTATTTCAATAAAAAGGCATAAAGTCGTCGATTTTAAATGTAATTTTAATTTTAGGTCGAAATTGAAATATATTTGGATCAAATTTAAAAACCTCATATTAAAAGTTCAAATTTTAATATTTCAAATTTGACCCTCGAATTAAAATATGAGAAGGGCCTCAATATTTTAGGAATTACAACAAAAAAACCTTCATCCTTAATTAAAATTGCAGGAGAAGCCCCCAAAAAATCACAAATTGCTGGATGAGCCCCCATCCCCAAAACAACCCAAATCAATTACCAAACCATAGCATAAAAACAGTGGCAACCATTGACATTCACACACAACCAAAATCCAAATAAATCATGCATTTCTATTCTATGTTAATGAATAATCTAATTTGATGTTGTAACATAATCCCGGCAAACCAAATTCCAGTCAACAAAAAAAAAATTTAGATTTGATACAACCATCTAAAACACCTTTTCTACAACAAAACACAAAAAATCATCTTTTATTGGGCACACCTTTTCTACAGCGGGAACGTGCAGCTATTTATATTCATTAATTACACAAAACAATGGGCTGAAAGTCTACGCCAATTACAGTAGACTCTTGTATGAACAGTTATGGAAAATTTGGAGAAGAAACATGTCATAAGTCAATAAGAGGAATTGGATATGGAGCTTCAACCTGGATAGTATTGATGAACAGCTCTTAAAAATATTCTCGTTTTCACCAATCTCGGGTACTTCTGAAATTTAAAAGTTTCCATGCAAAAGTTGTTGTACACAGACAGAAAAGAAGTAGGCAGATAGTAGGCAAAAACAATTAATTGGAGCCACTGTATTTATAATTTTGTTTAAAGGATTCTAATTTTAGCATGCCCGCTATGATACCAATTGTTGAAGTTGTTTAATAATCATGCTAAGAACAAGAATCACGTATTCTAAATTGGTAGATGAAATTCATATATACGGAAGATATTTTTGTTTATGAATATTACCAGTTAGATCTTTTTTTCCTTGCTTCTCAAAAATAATCGGTCGTCAATTGGGCAAGTCAAAACGATATGGAAAGAAGAGGGGACATAGCCATCATGTATGCAATCATAAAACCAGCTCATTACCGACTTTAACCCTAATTAGGGTTTACATAATTCCATCCCACATATTTAAAATTACCACATTATAATAATAAAGCTCGTAAAGTGTACAACGACCCAATGGATACTAACATATTCGGTACAATCATAGTATTATTGTAAACCATACACTTAACCCATAAAATTCGCAATCAAATGAAAGCCCGCATAATATAATTATTTTAACATGCAAGTGAAGAACGAGTATTAACAACATATGTTCTATAATTTTTCCTTGGGGAAAAGCCAATCATCGATCATGTTTATTGCGTTAGTCCATATTAAAGATGGGCATTGACCACACATATATGCAGTTACACGTGTTTCTCTATGTAACTTTGAATAATGCTAAGTAGAGCCATATGTATTGAACATTAGTTTAGATAGCAACGAGATACAACGTTTCATTATTCATTAAACTTGTAATATATTATAATTCATGAGATAATAAAGTACCATACACAAGTGTCACAAAGGAACAACCTTGCATTGCCCAATGAGCTTTTCAAATTTCAATACAATTTTTTGTACAATTAATTTCGCCCCAACACATGGGACAAGTTCATCTGCATTCCTACTTAGCTTGCAATTTGATTGCAGGTGAAGAACATAATACCCATTTACGGGCACAAATTATGATTTGAAATGGCATAATATCTACTGAAATATGTAAAATTCCATAATCTTCATGAAAATGAGACATGCATATATTTTGTTGGAGGTTAGAGGCAGGGGCGGAGCTAGAAAATTAATTGAGGGTGGGCACAATTTATCGACGTTGAATGTCGAGTTTTTGGTTATGGATTTAACGATAATAATAATAATATAAAACAATATTACGACAATATTAAAAATAACGTAGTTTATAAATTACACTTGTTCCTTTCGAGTTTTCATATTTTGATATCATTGTACTATGATAATCAACCAAATCAAACTGAAACTATGATAATCAAATTCAACATCTGAAATACAATCATACAAAGCAAAGACATTAGACATGAGCTCCAGATTCACCAAATCCAAGAATCCAACCAAGTCCAAGTTGAAGTTCCAACCATTCCAACACAACACTACCCAAACATTATTCATTCACCAAATCAGATACCAATCCAATATATTCCAACACAAGTTACACAACACTGCCCAAACTTTCTTCACAGAATCACAATTGCAGTCCACAAATTACAGTCCATAAATGATAAAAAAACCAATCCACAAATTCATCAAAAAGTTTGAACACAACACAATTGCACAATTACAGTCCATAAATGAAAAAAAAAATTGTACAAATAGGAAGAGGTGAAGAGCTGCTGGACACTTACAGTAGCTGGGCTTACAGTCACTGGAGTGGGCTGCTGTCGAAAAGTGGAAGAAGTCTACAGTCGCTGGAGTGAGCTGCGGGCTGCTGTCGATTGTCGAAGAGTGAAAGAAGTCTATAATCGCTGCGTGGGCTCAGGGCTGTAAGCTAAATTGGTTGAGCCCGAAGTTCAGGGTGGGCCTGTGCCCACCCTGGTCCTTATTGGGCTTCGCCCCTGGTTAGAGGTGGAGTCCACCAACGCCTTAACATTGTTCATGATCGGGTCAAATAAATAGTTGGCTGAATTCTCAATCAGTGAAATTTTATCAGGCTAACCTTCTTTTCTTCCAAATTTATCATCGACTTAAACTTTACTGAGTTGATAGTTGCACTTGTAACATTTATTAGATTTTGATCATTATGTCTGCATTTATTAGTTTAAACTTACACAATTATCTAGTTAACCTTTGTTTCTTCCATATTTATACCAACTTAAACTTTGTTCAACTTTTGTTTGGACTCCATTAAAATGTGTTTTTGAGAAAAAATATATTTTTGAATAGTGATTTTTTTAATAGATTAAAAAAGAAGGAAAATTTATTTTAATTTACGTGTAATATTATTTTATTAAAAAATGTATAACTGAAAAGAGGAGAGAAAAAAAATACATTTTGGAGAAAATTGAGCCCAGACAAAGGCCTATTAAGATTTGATCATTCTATTTGTGTTCATTAATTTAAACTCACACGATTACCTAGTTGGTAGCCTAACTCGTCTCCACCTTGAATATTCGATTAAACGAGTAATCTCCACCCTATTCGGGGCGGAACATCGCGAGTATTGGGTTTGTCGAGTTTTTTTTACTATCCCTAATCGGACCTATCCTTCTGCTACCACCACATACCCCTAAAAAAATCTCATAATTTTATTTTCACCAAATAGATTGGGCCGAACATAATTCGGATCATTGTATCCTAGCATCGTTATATTCTATTTCCAGCTAATCACATTAATGAATAAGGGCATAGTGATCAACTTGAAACAAAATAAAAATTTATGGTCAACTTCAAATAAATTTAGAATTTAACAGTCAAAATTAAATTTTGCTAAAATTTATTGGCCGAGTGTATATTTTATCAATGTTATCAAAATCAAATCACAAGATCAGGTCGACGGGACCCTTTATCTTTATTAAGCCCATGTTTGGTATCGATTAAAATCTAAATTTTAATTTAAATCAAAGTCAGCAATTCATTTCAACCATATATTTTATGAGTCTTACAATTTTTCAATCATATATATCACTAATTTCTATCAAAATTTAGCAAAAGTCTAATTTTAATCTCTACCAAATGGGGGCTAAATAGTTGATCCAATTTTCAAAATATTGATATAACCAATTATCAGTAGAATGAAATAGCTAGTGTTTGGCCCCCATTTTGTATAAATTATAAAATTTGAATAGCATTTGATGGAAGAATATGTGGTTGAAATGTAATGAAAAATATTAAATTTTTGTGTAATATTATTTTATTTGTAAAATGAGTGGTTAAAATTAAAAGAAGATAAAAATTTAAAAAAAATTAATGGAATGAAATAGTAGCATAGCCCCTGTTTGATGCACATTTTTTGAAAAAGAATGCATTTTTACTGTTGATATGATATGGAATATGTGGTTGAAAAAAAATGAAAAGTTATTGATATAACTAAAAATATTATTTTATTGAAAAATGTGTGATTAAAAATGAATAGAAGAAAGAAAATGAAAAAAATAAAGTAGCTTGGGCCATAATCTTTTTAATAAGGGAAATTATATAAAATCAATTATTTAAAGATTAGAGTGCAAAAATCAGGTGAAAATATTTTTTAATCAAAATTCAGGTATTGACTTAAAAATCTCAATCCCAAACCCCAAATCATTTTTATCAATGCACTTCTCCCCCTCTCGCCTCTCTCTTCTTTCGTCATTTCTCTCTTCCTTCTCTCACTCCTCTTTTTCCAGCGGATCCTTCAACAACAAGTGGAAGGCTGCTCCGGCGATCGACGCTCTTCTCTTCTCCCTCATCCTCTTCTGCGTCACCTGCTACAGCACCAGCAGCAGTCCTCCTCTGTGTCGCCTGCTACACGAGCATCAGCAACCCTTTTTTGCGTTGCTTGCTACAGCCGGTGCTGGTGCTGGTGCTGTGGAGGTGGTGCACTTTGCGGCGATCTGGAAGCTGTCGAGCGGAGACACCACATGAAGCGGTCACTTGGAGCGCAGTCGATGAAGCTTTGCGTCCTACCGTTTCTCATTTACTCCGCTGTTCGATAAGAGGCGTTGTGAGATCTGGTGCACTGTGATGTTCGATCTGGTGGCGCCGTTCGCGGGGTGTGTACCGGAGCGCAGTTCGCGGGGTGTGTGTCATTCGTGGCTGCCGGCTGCCGTTCAGTGGTTGGGTGGGTGTATGTACTGTGAACGGCAACCGGCAGAGTGGATGTGGTGTTTGACTACAGATGTTGTGTGGGTGGGTTCAGATCTGGTTGGTGGTGGTGTTGATAGTCCGTGGTTGAATGCTGCGGTGGTGGTGGGTGTGTCTGCGCACTGTGGGTGGGGTGCGGTGGTATNATCTGTGATCAACTAATTTTGAAATCTGTAACCAACGAATTAAATGTAACCTATAAAATTTTTGAATTGTGACCATAAAATAATCTGTGACGTATAAAAATTATTATTTATGATTGAAAAATAATATGTAACTAATTAAATTATAAATTTGTGACCGGAATAATTGCCGAAATAGTCACCGAAATCGGAGTAGTCGTCGGAATGGTCGTCGGAAAAGAGTGATCGCCGGAATAGTCCTAGAAGCGGTATGGGTGGTGCATGTGGGGTTGGTTTATTATATTATATTATATTAGAATTAAAAAAAATCTTATTTTTGAAATTTCAAACTGTAATCATGATTTTTAAATTAGTGTAAACTAAACGTCTTATTTATAAATTTTTCAAGTAAATAATGATAATGACAAGTTTTTGCCCCTTGACATGGATTTTTAAATACGACGACTGATATAAAACGGGCGTATTGGAAAAAATTGCGATCATTAATTGAGCTCCTCCCCCAACCCTAGAACGAAATCGAGTTTAGAGCTCAAACAATTGGAAGCTCAATCGTCGCGATTCTATATATACAGTCTCAATTCTCAACTTCGACGGAGCTTTGACCCTTAGACAAGGTGGAAGAAGAGTTCAATTTTCAGACAACCGGTGGGCTGGTTCTGTTTTATGAAGTCGATTTTTCAGGTAGCTCTTGAACTTTGTCGAAAAAGAGGAGGAAAATTTTGTTTGATGAGTTGTTGAAGATGATTTCTGACATGGGTTTTGAGCCAATTGATCAATCTTCTGGTAAGGAATCTTCCACACGCTCTATGATTTACGAAATAGTTTTTTGTTGAAATTACAATATGGTCTACATTTCTGTTAAATAGTTACGTTGGAAGAACTATAGCGTCTACTCTGTTCTTTTCAAAATCTGAGACGAGGGTTTTGCCTCAATGATATGAACCATCATCGTTGTCATACTTCTAATAGTGATTCGCCGGGTACTTCATTATGATTAAATTTTAGATTAACGAAATATTATGCCTTTTTTGCTATCACTAATTTGAGCAGCTTCATCAGTTTTGTTCAAACTAAACTCCTTTCTTTCCTTGTCTTAATCACTTGTTTTTCACTTTTTATAATATTTTTTTTGTATTTTACTTTCTAGTTGCCGGGGAAACTGAAAATCAATCAAAGGAGATTGGGAAGGTACTATGTTCAGATGTTGGGGCTGCTGAAATTGATCATAATTATAGTACTGCTAGTTTTCTGTCTCCTCTGGACACCAAGGATTGTTCTAACAAAAATAATTCGGGATTTGATGATGATCGGCTTGTTAACTCAAGAAGTCAAGAGCAAATTGCTGATATTAGACTCGATAAGCTTAAACCTGGAAGTTTCCTTCCCAGTGTGAAATGCAGTTCTAGCCCTGAAGCCGCTTCATATGTGAAGGACCACGAAAACTGTGGCTTTCTGAAGTCTTCATGCAATGTATTGTAATCTTGATATTGAGACTTTTTTAGGGAAGTGCTTCTTAAGGTTTGCTTATCTCTTTTCGAATGCATGCAGGACGAGACAATTAGTATGGTGTCAGATGTTGATGAAAGCATGAACAAAAGATCTCCTTCTTCTTCTATTGCAGATGATGATGGTTTGTTTTTCTGACATTCTATTTTTTCTTGCTCTTATTTATTTTTTCTCGGTTTTGGGGACTGGGACGGGAGTTCAGGTAATCTGGAAATTCATAGTTTGATGCACGATTTTCTTATGATAAGAATTGCATTGCCACAGCTTCTTCCGATGGACCATCATCTGCTAACTTCTTCAGTGGCTGTAATATGGTAAGCGACTTTGCTATTTTGATTTTTTTCGTTAAGATTATTCATGTCTAAAGAAGTAATAATAACTCACCATTTTCCTGCCTTTCCTTTTCTTTCTTTCTTTCTTTCTTTGGAATATAATCAAAATGCCTTGGATGATTATATAGACTAGTGATGGTAGATTTACCCCTGAAACTGTCTTCGAATTAGTTAAATCTAACCTAGACTGACCAATCTAGGATGTCTTAATCCCAGTTGGCATCTCAGAATTGGTGTTGTTAAAAAATGACATTTTTCAGTCTCAGTTTGATGTCAGTACTGCTTTGCCGTGATACAAATAATTATTTAAACTAAATTAAGATTGATAATTTAACTTTTTATGCCACCTCCATCTTAATGAACCACTCAATGAAATATAGTTTTTTGTTATATATTGACTTGGATCAGGAAATAACTAAATGAGTTGTAGTTTTAGAACTGGGATTCTCAAGCGACTAGGAGTCCTAGAACTAGGAAAATCCATAAATAAAAATCCTAATGTACAAAACTAAAAACTACTTAATAATTATAACCTGTTCAACCCTCCTCTAGCTCTCTCTACTGCAATCTGGGGGCAGTTGCTTGTTTTGCATCCTGATTTTGAATTGGTTCTCTGTTTTGATTGACATGAAGTAGCTTAAGTTATGGGGTTTCAGTTTGTACCAATCCAATTTTATTTGCCAAATAAAAAAAAATGCTTGGATCAAGAAATGGTTGAACCATGAAAATATTTCTTCTTTGGAAGTTGCCGCTTCCCTGCACTATTGTTTTCATGTGATGCTGATGTAGAATTAATGGGGAAATTAATTATCAACAGAGAAGATTAAAAACTAAAAGAACAACAGAAGAGAGAGAAGAAGAAGAAAGAAAGCAGGGGAGAAACCGGGAGAAGAACGGGGAGGGGAGAAAAAACGTTCGTGGCCGCCAATTATTCATTCCTCAACTAATTCAACTACAATGAAAAAGATCCAATAAATTTTATAAACTTAACCTACCGCTTATCAAAAACAAAAAAAAAAGCTTATCAAAAAGTATAAACTTAACCTACTAGCGAAGGATGTGGGCCAACCCACTACTACAAATCCAATAATAGAAAATATAAATAATAAAGCCCAATAAAAATAAATCTCGATGATGTCTGCATCAGATGCTCTACAAGCTTCACGTCATGTTAGAGGGTTAAATGACATTGAGATATTATCATTCAAAGGTCCATAGTGGTGTCAATGGACCGAGCCGGCGATACTCCCACGAGCTGAGCTCGTGGCTCGTTGGATTTTGGGCGAGCTGGCTCATGCCTGAGCTCGTCCAAAACGAGCATCTCGGCTCGCCGGCTCGTTAAATCTGACTTTTTTTTTAAAATGCTACTATAACTAAATCTTAAATTCACTATATATATATACACATTTTCTATTTTTTTAAAATATACATTTTCTAAAACATTTATAATTTTTAAAATAATAAATATACATTTTCTAAAACATTTTTATTTAAAAAAAAAAATAAACCTTCCTCCTTTATTCGGGTTTGGGACCGGCTACTTCAATTTCGAGTAGACGGAATTAAAATTATACACGAATAACTTGTTACATGTACAATTTTTTAAAAAATTATAAAAATATGAAAATAAAATTTTGTAATGAATGTAGTGAAATTAAATATCATTTGATTACATGCAATTTCGGCATATTTTTGTTGAATTCGATAATTAGCATCTTCCCAGTCCTTCACTCACATTAACACTTCCAGAATTCGTCTCTAATATGCCTACTTTTATAAAATTCAGTGATAAACGTTTCAAAACCTTCACAGGATTTTAATAATAAGTAAGTTGAATTACATCTATGACCTACGTCAGTAATAAAAGTTTTTGTATGTTTATTCCCAGTTTGTTCATAAAATTCCTCAAATGCTTGTTTTCTACTAGGTGTGATCGTGATATATATATAAGTACATTTCTAATTCGGCTAATTTCGTCCTTCATATGTTTTAAACCGTCTTGTACAATTAAATTAAAAATATGGCGCACACATCGAATATGAAATAAATAACCACCGAAATCGGGTTAAAGTACTCTATTCAATTTATCGATAACAACTTTATTTATGGAAGCATTGTCAAACGTAAAAGAACGAATTTTACTCTCGCATTTATATTCTCTAATTATTAAAATAATAGCATTAAATATAGTTTGAGCGTTTTGAGGATACTCAACAATTTTAAAAGCAATAATTTTTTTTTATGCATAACCCAAAGTAGGTCTATATAGTGTGCAGTTGCAGCTATATAACCTCTCTTATTAATTCCTTCCCACAAATCCGAAATTAAAGATATCACAGCTCCATATTTTTCTAAATCCGCAATCAATTATTTCTTTGCATTAAGAAAATATTCAATTGTATTAGAACGAAGAGTATTTCAACATACCACAACGTACTTCGGTTGAAGATATTGTTTGACGTAGTTTACGAAATGTTGGTTGTCCACTATTGCTAGTGGCAGCTCCGCCATGGCAACGAACTTCACCATTCTCGTTCGAGCTTCCTCCTCCGAATACATCCACGTAGAAAGTGGCGTAGTAGTAGCACCGATGCTACCAAACTGTAGTTGCGTTTGACCAGTTGGAAGAAGCCCATGTTTGGCTGCACATGTTTTGTAGTGACGGTTGAGGTGAGTGGCTCAATGCCTTTTTGCCATGTCAGTTGTTATTGACAGTATTTACATACTGTTTTGGTTTCTGGAAGTCCATCGATCACACGACTAGTGTTAACCAATTTGAAATGGTCCCAACATTTTGCCTGCTTCTTCCCCTTTCTCTTCCCTCTTGTATCGGGAATATTTAATGTAGGTTCTTCATCTTGTTCCAAATCAATTGGAACATTAGGATCAACGTTATCCAAATCAATTGGATTAGGATGACTACCTTTACAAACGTCGAAATCTTCAATGTTTTCTGGAATTGGTAATTCATCGAGACCGGCAAATTCATTCCTAAATTGATTTTTGGGCAGGTTTTCGCCTTCCATACCGAACAAGTTTTCAACAAATGCTCGTGGATCCATTTGTGAATAGTAGAAATAGAATGTAGAAATGTAGAATTGAGAAGTGAATGAAGATTATATAGTAGTGTATAAAATGAGTTGTAAAATTAAGATAATGTAAAAGATGTAGAAGAAAATTATAGAATAAATGAATGATATTGTTGATAATGATTTGTAAATTATAGAGATTAGAGTAGAGAATGAAAGTTTAATGGGAAAAAATGTTGTAATGAGTTGGGTATTTATAGGAGAAGAAAAATAGAAATAAAATAAAAAAAAATAAAAAAAAAAATATATATATGTATATGTGACCAAATGGTCACTGAAAAATGTTGTAATTCAGTGACCGTTTGGTCACCAAGTGACCGGAACGGTCACTGAAAATTCAGTGACCGAATAGGTCACAAAAAAAAAAAATTACTCGTCTCAGCGAGCAACTCGCCGAGCAGTTCGTGAACAGTATGAGCCAGCCCGCTCGGCTCATGCTCGTTCTTTTACGAGCCCGAGCGGCTCGTGGGCGTGAACAGTACGAGCCGAGCGGATGAGCCGCTCGGCTCGATTGACACCACTAAAGGTCCATGACTTTGCTAGATAGTGTTTATAAAAGTGTTAACTGAACTGTTCAAATACGGATAAAAATGTCATGCACACAGTGCTTGCTATTTAACTGTGTTCTTTGATTTCAATTGGCAGGTTGATGGCAGAATGGAAATTGATTTCTATGCTGATTATATCAATTATCGTGGTGTACATTATGTGGATTCCACGGTGACATTTTCGAGAAGTTCTGTAATAGTTAAAAGCAAAACTATCAATGGGAATCCGGGGACTTTTCATATTCAGTTGGAAATTGAGGATATCATCAAAATAGAGTCCCAGTGGTCAGCTCGTGTGAGTTACTGTTTGCTACCATTCTGCATGTATGTTTTTGAATGTTTTTATGTAAAAGGGACTAAAATTAATGTTATGACTTATGACATTTGTTCAGTATGAGTTGGGCTTAATAAGTGTCCACTTCGTCTCAAACAGCGCAGTAGGAGACGAGACTGTTGACAATACTTCAGGTTAGCTATATGCAGAAGACTGCCGTGTACCTTTCTTTAGTGTCCTGTGATTATATGTTTGTTTCATTTTTGCACTATTTGTAGTTTTTGGGTGCCTTATTTGGGTAAAAATTGAAGTTTTTCTAAGTGGTGTCCATAACAAACAAGAATTTCTGTTACTGTTTGTATGAGGTCCAACCTTTGTAGCCTTTTCACATACTAGCCATCAGAAATATCCCCTTCTCTGTCTATCTATCCAGTGTTGTGATTTTGCATTTTATGGAGTAATAATTAATGAATAATTTGTGCAGTGCATCTTGTTGTATCATCTCCAACAAAAGACATTCCTAATGTTGTGAATTAAATCTTAAGATTAAGCCCATGTTTGTCTCCCATTCTTTCAAAACTCTTTTTTCTACATTCTCATTTCAACCACACATTCATACAATAAAATATTCTGCACGTAAACCTAAAACTTTTCCCTACTTTTTAATCACACATTCTCAAAAAAATCACTATTTTGAACAATGTTTATCCAAAAAAATGGCCACAAGGGCTAAACTATTACGTATTGATGAAATTTCCATTAGCAGTTTTCTGTGGTTCCTTTCTAAGATATAAACCTGCTGCATACCTTTTAAACTATGCCCCCTGTTTGAGCCCCATTTTGATAAGAAAATGTGTTTTGGAATAGTGATTTCTTGGAGAATGTATGGTTAAAAAAGAAGTAGTTTTCGATGTACGTGTAATATTATTTTATGGGAGAATGTGTAATTGAAAATGAGTTTTTGAAAAAATAAGGGCCAAAGATAGGCTATATTTATTAGGAATGTGCATAGTCGGGTGTTGGAGTATATGCTTGAATAGAAAAAGAAAAACAAAGACAAAATTGGTCTGGGAAAAATGCAATGAAGGTAATAAAAAGGACCTAGACACATCAGTTCGCTGTTCACACGAACAGGGAACAAGGCCTCCACGCATATATTTCAAAGATAGTTATTTGTGTATGAGTCAATTAATTGAGGTATTCAAGTTTAAATCTCACATATTTTTACTGGATTCTTAGTCTTAAGCATGACTTTTAGCAAGATATATGTGTATTATGCTGTAATTAGTGTCTATTGCTTCGATAGTGTGGATTAGGAAAACATATAATCCTAATAAGATCAGATCATCTGTAGGATAAGCATGGCATAAATGTCAACATCATCTGTTAGCTGTTGCAAAATGGATAAAGAGCTAAATTTCAGAAGAAGGAGATGTATAATTACACATCTTTCCTGAAGGAGAAGATTAGGTTCATTTGGAACCCTAATTGGATTAATTATGCGAAGTTTGTACTTGCTTTACTTTCTTTTTTGGGAGGTCATGGCATGGTCCCCATCCCTACTTTCTACTACTATTTGTTATAAAAAAAAAATACTCCACCTGGGTGGTTTTACTTTATAATACCAATAAAAAGGATTCTCTTTTCTGCAAAAAACTGGAATAATTAATGCCCCCACTCCCAATTTTCTGTTTTGCGTTGAACTTTTTCTTTATTATTCGAAGAAAGCTTCACAATATTTTAAAATACGAAAGAGGAAGCACTATAACCTCCTTTCTTGTTTTCTTTGGTGAAGCTTGTGATTCTTTTATCAGTTATCTCTTCTTGAATATGATCTATTCACAATTAAGAATCTTAGTTGATCCATCAAGTTTACAAATTAGTACCAAGATCTATTATCTTTGCAATTGACTTAGTATGAATGATCATATATTGTTTCCACTTTTGTGATGAAGATCAGTTCTTTTACTTTCTTGTATTTATGGTATCAGGAATTCAGGAGTTGTATTTTCCAGCAGTTGACTCTAACTGGTATGAAAAACAAGAAGCAATTGAATCTCTGAATATGAGATATAAAGAACTGTGGAAAGTCCGGCTTGAGTGAGTCTAAACTGACCTTTGTGTTTTATGTGAATGTTCTCTTTTTGCAAATAACTTGTGATACTCTGCGCGGGTTGCTTGTATTTGGCAATACTATGGTTTTTGAAGTTAAATAAAGCTTGTCTGTAAATTTCATTTGTTTTATGTTTGGTTCTACCTTGTAGCCCAAACTGTGTTATGGGTGTGTATCCGAGTATTAGAATTGTGAGCTGTCAAATTTTAGGACCTAAGGACTCGGTCAAAAGTGTTCTGACTTTGAATATTGTCTGTGAATAGGTTATTCACGGAATAAGTAGGACTAACATTGGAATACTCAAGACATTCTACATAAATTTGACATAAAGAAAACTATTGCAATTCATGTTTAATGTATATGATAAATGATATAAGGTGTTAATGAAGGATTTTTTTTGTTCATTTGTTGGTATATTATAGCTTATTGCTTTGGTCTGTCGTTGCTGAAGGTTTGAGTACTAGGACCATGTCGTGTCTTGTGTTGTGTTGTGACACACGGGTACAAACATGATAAACTGTGTTGTGAATGAACATTTTTTGTTTTGCACTTACCATCCTTTTGTTATTGGTAGCATCAAAATTCTAGGAAATACGTTTTATGAGAGTAATATTTGTTGTCCTGCGAAATATGTAGAAGTCTTGTGTGGAACCTTTTAGCAACCATTTTTTCTTCAAAACTACTGAATTTCTCCTTTTAATCTTCTTCAATCAAACATACAATGGAAAATTATATTCAACTTCCAGTGTTTTACTTTTCTCAAATATTTTTCCTGGTAGTTATACAACACCATCATGTGACAAACATTTCCATATTGAATACATGACTCAAATAATCATCTACCAGAATAGACTTTCTGTATCACGTCTCTTTTTCTTTTCTTTCCCATTTTGTTTGCACTCTCAAAGAATGTCCCAGCTTAATACTGCTTGAGAAACAGTGTGTATATTGTAAAATATTGCGCCAACTACCGAGTTACTCATACTGCATCACCGACTCTTGATTTTGTGGATGATGTCATCAAAGTGTAGTATATGGTAGAGTCTCTTCAATTCTACATAAAACAACAATTGGTCTCTAACAGGTTATTTTGTTGAGACCTTCCATATTTTAGTTAGATTTGACCGACTTCTTGTCTTTTACTTTGAAAACTCTGGAAGATAATTATATGTACCATTTGCGTATAGTTCTTGATGATCTTTATTAAAGGAAAATGTAATTTGTATGGATTGTGATGCTGTAACTGGTCTTCGTTTTTCTGTGTCCAAAGTATTGAAAGAGAAGATTGTACAGAAGCCACACATGAAGGGAAAGCCATGCAGCAGTCAAGAAGCTATTTCCCCAAGTGAGTGAATGAGTACCTTGAATTATTTTTAAAAATTCAATTATTTCTTCTGGCATGTACTTCTAGTACGTCTGCCAGCTCTACTAGGTCCCTTGGAATTTTACTCCCTTGATCCCTCTTTATTTGTCACACTAGGCAAAATCAATGAAAAGATGCACTTTATATTCTACACCTTGCCAACATTATGTTTTTAATTTAAAAGCACTGGTCAACTTATAATACATATTCTGAAATGAGTTTTAATGTGTTGTCATCATTGTTTCTTACTCTTTTGCATCAATTAATGAATTGGCATCTCTGTAATCTAAATGCAATTGTGCTATTATTTTAACAATTGACATTCGTTATGGAGACAACCCTAACTTAAAAGTATGCAACATATAAAAAGGGACCAAGAGGGGTACATTCCTTTTATTAGTGAGTGGGATTCATTAACCCGCAAGCCACCTTCATCAAAATAAGTAAACAATAAGAGAAAGAAGAAAGGAAAAATAGAAAGGTAAAAACAAGTTTGCTGCACAATGAAAATGGAAACGAAAAAGGATAAAAGATTTTTAGAAAGAAATGTGATGACAACAAACAGCTAAATCCATATTGATAACCAGCACTAGTAGACTGCTCTAAGGAAGTTAACTACTGAAACTATGCCCACAAAGACCAAAATATATATTTCTTCCTGTCTAAATAATATTGCTTATGTTTAGNAGAAATACTTGTCCTATCTAAATAATATTGCTTATGTTTAGTATGTTTAAGAATGGAACCAAGATATTGTGGTTTTCTTTTTCATGACATTATTGCTTCTGGTGAACTTCTGCGGAGTTCCTTAGGATTGCCTCATCACATTTTTGCTAACTTCTATAGTGACAAACATCACTTCACATCCTTTAATTTCAACAATTAAGTTTCTACTTGCTTGTAATATTAAAAATTCTCTTGAGAAGATTTTAAAATATATGTTCTTACTTGAGGGTGATTTCAAAGATGATCCAGTCAGTTCATCTATTATATCCTGTTCCTAGCTGAGCTGCCTCTAAAAAAATTAGGGGACACTTGTGCATTTGGGCTTATTATATTTTACTGATGGATTTTTGACACTTCCATTATAGTAAAACTTTTTTTGTTAATGGTAAATTCTACATCTTCTAAATATTAAAATCATGGCAAACATATAAGGTCTTGGGTTACTCCTCTTAATAGAGTTAGCTTTTAATATGAGAGTCCATTAAATTTAAACGAGCAACCCCGTCCGTCCGAAGCTCAAACGACCAATGCCATCCGTCCACAGCTCAAACGAGCTGTCAGGTTCCAGGATTGGTGCTCACAATTGTGTCACCATTTTGTGGGGGCATGTTAAGGGTAAGTCTCCCATAGGCTAAATATGAAAATAATAGCCACATATAAAGGCTTTGGGCTCTACTCTTAATAAGATGGACCTTTTAAGATAGAATTTCAAGATTCACTACATATTATGACTGCTGGAATTGGAATTTTACAATTGAAGTTTGCAGAGGGGCAGAAATACAATAGCCTCAGATGCCAGAACAGTTGAGCAACCACAGATAGGAAGATATTTAACCAATCAACAGGCTGTCCAACTTTACTGAATACTTGAGCATATTTGATATATATATATAATTTTTTTTTTTTTTTTTTTT
>OU503037.1:39468388-39478404 GCA_912172775.2 Fraxinus pennsylvanica | reverse complement strand
TCTGGGCGTCTACAGGGTATTCTATTCGCTCAGGCTCTGAGCGTTCTGCAAGCTTGGGCGATATCGTTACTTTGCTTGTGGGCTTCCATGTCATTTGTCCACACTCTTATCTGGGCTTTCGCACTGGACCTTCAATTGGGCTTCGCTCTTTGGCCCTTTTAATTGGGCTGCACATTTTGTGTGTCAAGAGAAGCTTATTTGAAGAAGGGTATCCCAATTATGCTGCCGGTAACTGTCTTTCAGCCTATGCACTACCTCACTTTTGCCTCTCCAAGGACGACGGAGCCGGCACTGTGCATTGCGGCGTGCAAGCTTATGGGCGGTGACCGCGGCCATGCTATGGCGGCTGCGTCAGCTATTCATCTGATGCCGCGGCGTATTATCATGAGCACCTGCCAATCACGGGCAGGCCCAGTTACATACCCAAAATCCAACACAAATTCGAGCCCAGTATTGAGCCTCTTACATGAGATGTCATGGTTCCATTTGGGCTGGAGCTTTTGTCCAGGTCCATGGACCTGGCCCAAAATCACAACCCGGATAATATCCTACGGATTATTATCGAAATAACCCGGCTCGGAGGGGATGGTGGACGGCTTGTACCGTGAATTGGAAATTAATGACTCAAATATCGATGTGGGGATTATTGAATGGGTTGTGTTATGGCTACATCTATGGATTACTGAATATGTTGGCAAGAAAAATGAAGGTGAGCTGCATGCATGTGGAGCTATATTGGGAGGTGGAGCCGAGGACGAAATTGAGAAAATACGGGCTCCATGTTGGAATAATACAAGGAATGCAAAATGAAATAAAGAGCCGTTGGGCTCATATTCCAACCAATTTTTTTGACTTTTTATCTCTATGATAGGTCTCAAGTTGGTCCACTAACGGTCACGATTTTTCTACAAACTTTCATTTTAATACCTACCAAACGGGCTCCAAGGGAGTGGAAGAAAAGATTGAGAAATTGAAAATATTGGCTCTCAAGGAATTGGAAAGTTTGAACGGGAAAAAAGATCGAGTCGATTTCTAGCATCGTTGAGCCTAGTCTTGTTGTCATCTAGAGAGCCCTATAAACTCATAAGAGGGTAGACGATCATGAAACTCAGATGATTTATTTAATTATATAAACTGTACGACATTAATTAATATGTGTGTGAAAACAATAAGGAGTTAATAATAAGGACAACATATGTGTGTCTTTTTTCGTGGTGATTCAAAATAGAGGGTAGGTAATAACATGAAAAAAAAAATGTACCCTTTTAGACCATCTTCAACTCTGCATCAAAATTTGACGTAAGTTTTGCACTATTTTACACCAAATTCTGCACCAAACTAAAAATCATTTTCAACCATTACACCAAAATTTACACCAAATGAACAGTGTTTAATTATTTTCTTCTTAATAATTTATTTATTGAAAAATTATTTATTTATTTATTTTACAAATATAAAAATTACTAAATGAATAATTACGTTAAATTAACGAAAATATTAAATTCATTAATAGATATAAAAAAAATATAGTATAATTAATAGAAACACTACAAAAAAGAAAATATTAAATCATGTTCTCAAAAAATAGTGCAATACATTTCGAATTTGGATATTATTATATTACAAAGTCAAAATAGTGTTGCAATTTAATTCTGAAAATTCGTATGTTCTTCCCACAAATGATTGATTAATGTATTGTTTTCTTTAAATACTAGAGAAATGTATGTATGTGGTTGTTATAATATATTTCGTGTTAACTTTAATTAATCGTGTTTGTCATATTTATTTTGACTTTGCACCTAGGGATGACAATTCGAACTGTTAAAACCGAAAACCACGGTTAATCGAATCGAATTGGGCGAAAAAAATCGAACCGATGATGCAATGGGGCGGTTATGGTTTTGATTTTAATGAACCGATTCATTTAGGGGCGGGTATGATATTTAGCGATGATGCACTGCCCCGAACCGATTACCCGTTAAAAAAAATTTAATTGGACTTTCCATAATTCTTTTCCAAAATTAATTAGGCAATTTTGACAATTGGGCTTCCCAAAATTCTAGCCCAATTAATATTAAATAAACCAATAATGAATAGCCTAACACTATTCATAGTTTTTAACCCGGTCCACTACCGAGATAGTCCAATTTAAATATACTACCTACACGTTAAAAGTTAAAACCATGTCCTGTGACTCATGTCGTAACCCTACAGCCTCCACTTCTCTTCCACTCAAATCCGTCGCGATGATTCTGATGTTTAGTTTTTGGAATTGTACATGTTTAAGATCTTGGGATTTTTTTAATTTAACAGTATTTCTATTGAATCTGCAATGGTTAATGAAAAAGAATCTATAAAGTTTGGTTTTCAATTAACATTGGTAGTTTAATGATTAGTTTTGGTTTTTTCTCCATTTACCCCAATTCCGGTCAATTTTGAGTTTTCATGATGCATCCGAGCTTTATTTTTCACAATTTATTATGTTTAAAATCTTGGGATACGTTTGATTTAGTAATCTTTCAGTTGAATCTGTAATGGGTATCACATAAAGATTGATAAAGATTTGTTTATGAATAACATTGATAGCCTTATGATTAGTTTTGATTTCTCTCCAATTTCCCCAATTTCAGATCGATTTAAGTCTTCAAGGTGATTTAGGTGTCTAGTTTTCTTTTTTTAATTGAACATGTTTGAGATCTTGGGATTTATTTGATTATGCATACTTTCTGTTGAAGTTGAACTCAAATTACTGGATCTAAATATGTTCGATTGATGTGTTTTATTTTTCAGATGTCTTGACATGTTTTTTTATTTTTATTGACTTTTCTTAATTTTTTTTTTTAATTTGACGGTTGGAGTTTGTATTTATAAAATATAATTTATTTTCGTGGTTATTAACCGAACCGAACCGAACCGAATCGAGATATTAACTGAGCCGAACCGAACCGACTTTCATGGTTATAGTGCGGTTATGGTATGACCAAAAATTTGGTGGTGCGGTTATGAGTTTGGCCCAACCGACCCCGAACTGAACCGTTGCCATCCCTATTTGCACCATTTGGTGCCATGTTGGAGAGCTTTTGCACCAAAATTTGGTGCATTTTGGTGTTACCTTTGAAGATGCCCTTTCTTCCACTCAACTATGTAACTTGAGGTTTCTAAGTTAGTTTACAATAATGTGATGTTAATTTCATAGTTATAAGTTGGTACATAGAGAAACATGGGGGAACATGTATTTTACTTTAAAAATTTCAGTTTTACCGTTACTACTTTTTTATTCAACAAATGAGAATTTTTTCGTTAACCTCCTTTTGTCTTTTATTCTTTGAAAATTCCTTTTCTACATACTCATTTTCAACCATACATTCACATAATAAAATATTTTACATATAAACCCAAAATTTTTTTCCTACTTTTTTAGCAACACATTTTTCAAAAATTCGCTATTCAAAATAATATTTTTCTAAAAAATTACCACCAAATGGGCTATTTGAGAGTATATGCATATAAACATGCAAAAGCAACTGAAGGAAGAGATTTGGACATTTGGTGATGTGCTTGTTGTACTAGTGATAGCGCCAATGCAGATTTTCAGTGGCTTTGAACGAGTGTCGGTGGCGGTGGTTGTTTAGTTAGGGCTTGTTTGTGGGCTCCAATTTGTTTTTGTAATAGTGTACAAATCGACCACTGAATTTGGTGTAGTAATGGGGTTATGGATGGTCGTGGTGGAATATTTCGATACCATTTGTGGCAGTAAGAGATGGTGGCTTAGTGGTGTTGTAGATTGATGTTGGTGGGGTGGAGGAATATTCCGATGTTGTTTGTGGTGGTGGGAGATGGCGGTTTGGTGATGATACAGATTGGTGGCAATGACGTGGTAGAATATTGAGATACCATCTGTGGTGGTGGGAGATGACGACTTGATAGTTGTGAAGATCTAATATCAATCGTGATGCAGCAGATCTAGTGGTGGTGGGGTGGCAGATTGGCTGGCTGTGTAAATGTCGTAGCAATGATGGTTAAGGTTGTTTGACGTAGGTAACAGAAACTATCGACAGATTGTGTAATATAATACATCTTTAAAAACGGTGAAAAAAAATGATGTTAAAACTAAGCCCTTGTTTGGGCTCGATTATCTGCATGCATTTTTCAAAAAATCACTATTTCAAAATACGTTTTCCTCAAAATTAGTTTTTAATGGAGCCCAACATGAGCTAAATATATATACTGAAGTAAAAACTGTATTTTGATTAAAAAATAAAAAGAAATTTGGACAGTATTTTGAGAAATAATTTGTTTGTTTAGCTTTTTATAGTATTTTGAAAAATTGTTTGTTTTTAACAACCCTTTTTTTTTTTACTTCTGGAATTTTTCTTTTTATAGTATTTTGAAAAATTGTTTGTTTTTCGTAATGCGTGACGATCCATGAATGCCAAGTTATGAGATAAGCGAGGTTAGGCGAGACATATGCATAAAAAAATATAGAAACACGTTTTCTTATTTTAATATTTTCAACATTTTTAATCAATCAAAAAATCATTTAATAATTAAAAATATCAAACATTTAAAACAAATGTATAAAAACTTTCTACATTTTTTTCACAAGTTTCCAACAAAAAAATCAGTTTCAAATGTAAATTAACCTTAGTTTTAATTTAAAAGAATTGTAAAAAAGATAATAATAATAATAATAATAATAATAATAATAATACGCGTCTAGATATGCATTAGTGGTCAACGATCGTCATTGACCGCTAAATAAGACGCCAAATCACTTAACTTGGCGTTTCTGCCGTGCATCCCGTCTAACGCGCTTTTTAGAATACCGATAAAAATTATGAGTTCTTCTATTATTGTCGTTCGTTCTCAACCAGAATATAAAGGAGAAATATATTATCATTGAAAAATGAAGTTGGTGAAACATCTTTTCAATTCCCACACGTTTTTTATTTACCTTTTTTATTGTGATCCCACTTAGGCTTTCTTTCAATTTTTCTCTAAATAATTTTATGGGCTTGCCGTGGTTTAGTATTCCCATCCCATGCTTCTTAATCTTCGATAATGACAAATGTTTTATACTAGAAAATCTTAGGTCACACCGACTGATTAATAATGTCCATTAATTAAATTTTGAAATAAAATTATTCAGCCTTGTAATCTAATTCGAGTTTGGTAGGTATTATTCCTAGTATTATTTGCTGATGAATGAGCGATACTATTTCTTTTTCAGCCTAGTAATCTAATTCGAGTTCTTGAACTCGACTTCTTGTACTCAATTCATACATGGATGATCATTTTCACGATGTATTAAGTAAGCTAATTCGAGTTCTTGAACTCGTTCTCAATCCATATATAGGCAATTGTTTTCAGGACGTTGCTTTAAATCATCGCGGAAAGTTGAAAGTAGTGTAGAAAATTCACAGGACTATAAGACTTATAAACAGACATTTATAGAAAAATGGAGAAGAAGAAAGCCAAATTTTGTACCATCCCACCATACTAATCCAACAAAATACACATACAGACCATCTGCTAAGAAGAAAAAATAGAGATTAATTAACAAAAACACAAACTTTCATATACAATAACAACATAACTGCAGAGGAATTCCATTTGATAGTGTGTAAAATCATTCCTGTATGATTCATTACACTTCCAATTTATACATGGGGCCATGTTTATTCAAGAAAGCCTGTTTTGGTTAAGACAGCATTTCTTACCCTGCTTAGATCTCTCCCTTTGAGAGTCCTTCCAATGCCTTCACACACAGAAAATGAAGATATTTGACTACCTGCAAGTTTTCTAGCAATCCATTCATGTGGGGGCGTTATATCCCCGTCATCTTCTTCTTCTTCATCATCTTCATCGTCACCAATTTCTCGACTACTTGTTGCAAAATCATGACCGTTAATCTTTGATCCCGTCCCATAAATCTTTGACCAGTCTGGAATGTTGACAGGGGCCGAGCTTTGAGTAATTTTGGGTTCGGGGGAATTGGGATAATGATTCTTATTGGCTATTGGGATTGTCCGGGCTGCTATTGGCTGGCTTTTGGAAACGAAAGCTCCTTCTTGAAATGAACTGATCCTGGAGTCAAATTCATTTCTTTCCTTGAAGCCTCCCCAAATATCTTCTTCTTGAAATTCTTCATTCCTCATGGATGACCAACCAGTGCTTCCTGGACTGTATAAACCATATTTGGTCCCGCTCGATGACATTCCAGTCGCCTTTTCTGCAGTCACATAACGAGACCTTGTCAGTCAAGAACGCTAAAGGAGCTCGAGCACTAACCTCAGAAACAACATCAGAAAAGCCAGAAGAATTCTTCTTTTTTATCAGATTCAAGTTCATTTAACAGCTTCCTCAGAATCCTGAAAAATTCACAAAATAGGTTTGTTCTGAAAGTAAACCTTGGTATTTTGTTCCTTACCTAGAACTGAATGAAGATTTTTAGTTCTGAATCTTGAAAAGCTGAGAAAAAAACCCCTAATCAGTTCTCTCCATTTACACCGCTTCTAGTCTGTAGAATGCCAGATTTTCTGCCGAGAAACATCGAAAGGGATTAAAAATCAGTGACTTGAAATCAATCCAGCCCATAAGAATCCTCAAGAGAGACAAAATAAAAACCTGAAGCAATTCTTTACCTTAATTTCTGCATTAAAAAGAACAGGGATGTTTGATGTGGAATCTGAAATGAGGTAGAAATGCTAATGAGCTGGAAAGTTATATCATTAATAGCAGAAAAGAAATGCATTTCTCTGTTATAAATAAGTCATAAATTAGAAAAAGACTAGGAGACAGGGAAATTAATTTATTCTTCATGGTACATGATTACTTCAACAAAAATGTTTTAAACTAGTAACACTATTAGCATGTTCATACACTAAAAGGAACACTAACAGACAATATTGAGGAAGAAAAAAAAATACATTTTTAATTCGAAAAAACCTTTGTCCTTTTCTTTCTCAATTGTTTAGTGAAGTCTAGTTTTTGGCCTATGATTTTTTATCCTATCGTCCGAGCGATTCTAATATCTTGTTCATTGTACACGCGCCTAACGTACCCTATAAGGTTAAATGGTCAATCGAGTTTTTGCCGATGATTCTCAGTTGTTTCCTAGGTATGGACTTTAAATTAAAAATGTTAATATTATAGGAAATTGTTTGCAAAAGATAGCCAGAGCCAATGGCATTGCTTATGAGTGCAGCACAAGTGTGATTAAAGGCATGATTAATTTAATCCTTCATTATCTTATCATTTTGGACCTTGTTTCCATCACCTCATTGGGCTTACTTGCTAATATGATTAAAGATTAAACAACTGCTTCAGCCACCTTAAGTTCATGCACTAATTTAACCAATTTTATATTAAGGGCCTGTTTGGACCGGATTAAAATCCGATTTTAATCTAAGTCAAAGTCAAACAATCAATATTAACCACGTTTTTTATGAGTCCCATATCTTTTCAACCACACATTTCAAAAACTTCTCTCACAATCCACTAAAAATCTAATTTTGATCCTCATCAAACACCCTCTAAAAAATCTACATTATAACAATTAATTCTCACTTTATTGAGTTTAAGAATATTGAAAGATGAAGGTATCTTAGTGTGTGTTTGGTAAAGATTAAAATCGAATTAAAATTGAAAAATTAGTCGTTATTGTTGATTTTTATTAGGCGGGTGGGACCCAATAACGACTATATTTTCAATTTTAATTGGATTTTAAACTCTTCCAAACAAGCTCTTAATAAAATCATGGTGGGCATATTTTCAGGTTTCTGCAATTGACATCACTAGCCTTGTTCAAATTCCCTTCCTTTTCCTCTGATTTGGACTGGCCTAATATGGTTAAAATGAAAAATAAATAAATTAGAATGTCAATTTTGGTAGGTCGCATGTAAAGACGAACATAGTTTAGTGAGTCCCTATGAGTTTTGTTTGACAAAATTGTAATAGGAGATGGCGGCCGACATTCATTGAACTTGGCTATTCACAATATTGAGAGAAAGTGAGAGACAAAAAACAAGAAAATCTAATTAGTCGTGGTTGTGTTGAAGCCATTTTCAACATGTTAGTTTAATTCAAACAGAAGAAAGGGAATCTAAGCAATGAATCTGGGAGATATCTGGTGATAGAAAGGTCAGATTCATGGACCCATGTTTGATTCTTCAAATAGTCACATGCAAGTGGCTGCTGATGGCCCACAACCTATAGCAGCCGCTGTAAGTCACCCACCAAGTGTTCATTAAGCTGATGCCCGTCTAGTCCAAGGACTATGGAAGAGAAACAGTTATTCTCAAGTTTTCTAATACAGGATGGGTTGGGGCACTGTGCGGTCGAACTCAGCACAGTTCGATTGAGGTGGTACTTAAGGTCAGACCTGTGCCGTGCTATCACCACAGAATCAACAGTCTAAAAAACCTAGATCCTCGATGTCTGTAAGAACGCCTTTTTTTTTTATACCCAGGTATCCCAACTTAACCAGACTATATCCTGAACCCCTAGCCACTAGCCCATCAGTAGCTTAAGGAAGTAAATTGCGGGTTATGCTCTTATTGGCTCCCAAGTTCCTGCATGACTTTAACTCCTGACTCCAAGAGAGTCTTCATCACTGCCTTCCACAATTCATGTCTTCCACATAATGTGCCTTCCACAAATTGTGCCTTCCAGGAATCGAACTCTCCACGCTGAGGTTGCAAGCCCACACATGCAATTCATGTCAGAACGCCTTTCTTAATATCTTTGTTAAAGGATCCTCGTCTATCAGATCGCTATTGCTGATATCTTTGTTAAAGCATCCTCATCTATTAGATGAATATACACTGCAAATCTCATGCTTCTTGTAACAGACACTATGATAAAAAGATCAAGATCCAACAGAAATTACATGCAATCCTTAGATAAACGAAGCAATTTCATAACTAGAAAGAAAGACCTCTTGGGATCAGTCCCGTCCCTAGCTGTAGTAGTCAATTAGCAGGACATTCCAAGAGATTGAAGGAAGACTCGTTATCGCTCCAAAATAAGATGGCGAAGGGTTCGTTTCCAAATAGAACATTAAGTTAAACTTTTCTATTTCCCTAGTCAGATACTAATTTGAGAAACCTTATCGACAGACCAAGACTGGTGAAAGAAGAAAATCATTCCAAAATCAAGATAACTCAATTGAATGATATCGGATTGAGGTAGAACAACTGGAAAACAGATTTTCAGTTTAATCCCATCAGTTAATTTTCATGAGGTCAGAAATTCACACGGACTCATATTTTTAAATAAAGGTTTTCCATACAGCAGCTTTACCAATTTGGATTTGTGTGCCAGTGAGAAGAGGAGCCAAATGATTATTGCTTTCACTCTGCATTACTTGACCAAGAACAAAGATCCTCAATAACATTCAGAAATATAATTGGAACATAAATAAACCGCAATGACACAATGATATAAAAGCAGAAAAGTCAGTAGTAGCAGGTAAATTAAGTCGATAGTAGTTAAAGTAAGGTAGCAACATCATTTCATTTCAATAGAAAAGAATTATGAGTTGATAAACTCGGTAACACGTACAATTTCAACTAGCTTTCTCGCAGCAATAATTTGTTCAAGCAGACATTAGGAATGAGATACATTGAGCAAAAATAGGAATATGGCATTGTAGCGATCGAGAAATTTCAAATATTATAAAATTATTTTTCTTGAAAAACGTGTCACTAAGTTTTAACCCCAAACGATAAAATAAAGCGTATTCTTCTAGCCGTTATAAAACCAATTTAAACTATTCAAGTCAAATTCAATTCCGAATATCGAATTTCTTATCATTTTTAAATTCAAATTTAATAATTATAATGTGCAATACTTTATTATTTAAAGTCCAAAATTCTGTTAGCCCAAGTCTTGATTATTTAGGTCCAAATTCACTTAGGCCCAATTAGGAAAATTCTCACGACCCAACTTCTTGGCCCAATGGGTTACCTAGATATTTGTGCCCTAAATTACTGTTCATATATCAGTTCCTCACC
>OU503037.1:39418382-39449168 GCA_912172775.2 Fraxinus pennsylvanica | reverse complement strand
AGGATCTTCAGTGCAAGGGAACAGCTGGCCCACCGCCACTTGTTCAACGACTTTAGCATTATTGAATGATGGAACTAAATAGAATTCATTGGGGTCAGCATTGGCTTGTGCAAGGAAGTTTCGATTTACATACGGTCTAGTAAGGATTTTTCGAAAATTTTCTAAACTGAAAGCAACATCAAATTGAGTTTGTGAAGTCGCCATTAAGTGCAAAGTACAGTCTTGTTAAGGTTTGCCTAAAAAACGTAGCTGAGAAGCAATAAGATGAACAGTAAAATAGTGAGGAAGAAGCGCGAAATATAGAGACGTGGTGCGATAACAAGGTCTTTTGGGCGAAATATAGAAACGTGTCTTTTGGGCTTATAAGGTTTTGTAACGTTGCACATTTTTAGGCTATAGAGGAAATAATGATTGAAATTCTCGGGAATTTCAAATGTTGCCTGGAAAATATAAGGTGAATACGGCATAGAGTAATACTTGGTATTAAATCTGCCATATTGTGGGGTAATTGTTGACACCCTAAAAGTGCAGTCCAAATTAAATAGCCCAAAGAGTGAAGCCCATTGGGGAGTTCAAGATAAAGGCTCAAATAAGATTATCGGTGAATGCGGAAGAAGCCAACGAACAAAGTAACATCACCGCCCAAGCTTACAAGACGTCCAGAATTTGAGCGAATGGAGTGCCTTACGGTCGCCCAGAGCGATGACCTCGTTCTCGCCCAAACCTTCGAGTCGCCCAGAGTCTTAACAAACATGAGATATTATGGTTATCCAGAATAGCGGTTAATGAAGCAGTTATTGAGCAGACTTATCACATTCCACGATTCAAGGAGCCCAAATGAAGGCAGTTGAACGACAAAGAGTAATGACAGCAGTTAGAGATGGCAGTTCCACGACAAGTTAGCCACCATGAAGAAAGTGGGTAGTTATAGAGCAATCAAACAGTTTGCAAGCGGTTTGTCACGAAAAAATCATCAAGAGAATATAAAAAGGAAGAGAAGACATAGAGAAAAAACTCCGAATCAAACACTCTCAAACAGAGAATATGTAATTTCAATTTCTTAGATTAACTTTAATTATCCATTTTCAGTACTCGTGTGCTTGCGTCCCTTGGAGACATTCTGTTTATTTCCAATTGTAACTTTCATCAATAAAGCACCCACTTTTTGGGACTTTGTTTCAAGAGGTTTGTCCCTTACACAATCGTCTGATCCCTTTTTTAATTGTTAGCGACAATCCGCGCGATACAATTTGGCACGCCCGGTGGGACATTGGTGTTTGGTATTGAGGATACAAAAAGTGAAACATTATGCCTCATAAAAATTCTAATAAGGNTTGCAAGTTAGTTCAATTTTTTTTCCCTAATTTCTATTATTTTCGGAGCGGATTTCTGATAACATTGCATATCGTTTATGGATTTAGCAATTAAATATCCATTGAATTATCGGATCGGATCAAATATAAGCAGATCCGATCCATATCCGATTCATTTACAGCCCTAGAGATGACAGTTTCACGACAATTTGGCCACCATGAAGGAAGTGTGTAGTTATAAAGCAATCAAGTAGTTTTCAAGTGGTTTGTCACGAAGAAATCATCATGGCAATATAAAAAGGAAGAGAAGACATAGAGAAAAAGACCCCGAATCAAACACTCTCAAATAGAGAATATGTAATTTCAATTTCTTAAATTAATTTTAATTATCAATTTTCAGTACTCGTGTGCTTGCGCTCCTTGAATGTATTTTGTTTATTTCCAATTGTAACTCTCATCAATAAAGCACCCTTTTTGAGACTTTGTCTCAAGAGGTTTGTCCTTTACACAATCGTCTGAATTCTTTTTAATTGTTAGTGACTACCCGCGCGAAACGATAAAATACTCTTCTTAAAGTCTTCCATTTAATACCATTTATCGTTAAAGCAATGAAAATTGGAATTGTTATAAGTGCATTCAAGGAAGAATAAAATATGTTTATAAAATGACGAGTTTAAGTCAAGTTGTAATTTTCTTTTGAATTTTTTTTGTTAAAACTTTTAATTCTAAAACAGAAATTAAAAATCTATACTAAAAGTCTATCATATTTTATAATGATTTCGAGATTCAAATTGCATTCACATTGGCATAAAAAGAATTGAGAAAAATGTAGAATATAGTGTACTTGTGGAACATCACGTTGACCTAAAAAATATATATAATTGCCTCTGTTTGGGTCACATTAAAATTTTCATTTTCAACCACACATTTTTCAATAAAATAATATTTTCTATTACATCAATAACTTTTCCTTCTTTTTCAACCATACATTCTCCATCAATCTACTATTTCAAAATATATTTTTCAAAAATAATGTGGCTCAAACACATCCATTGGAAATGGTGATTCGATCAATGATATTTTTCAATCTCCTTGATAGTCGACCCCAGACGTTCTTCAATTCGAGGCATGTTCAAAGAGAAATGGAGTTTTTAGAGTGGAAGTTGAGATCTCAACGTTGTGCTTTTTTCGATCCAATTTTACTCTGGCCGAAGTCCTTGATAAGGCCTAATCTCATTTTCTGTCCAAATATTAACCCTTAGCTCTTAGGCTCGAGTAAGCCCCAATGGCCGAGCGCCATTCTCGGGTTGATCAGTCTCGACGATCAAGGCTCAAATAATTGGACAAAGACACGAGGGCACTGTGGAGCCTTTTGGTGGCTGGTGTGGATGATAATTATTTCAACACATGATACATCCCAATACAATTAGTCCATAGAGAAACGAACTTTATATTCTTTTTTAAAAAAAATCGACCATGTCCTTGAAATGATACGAATAAATAATTTTATTGATCAAGAAATGTTGGGTATCCGCTCATGGCCCAGCCGGACAAAGTAATCTAATCGAATGGTAATTATTTTGGTAGATTAAGGTGACATTTTCTTTGCGGGATTTGGCTAGTGTTGTCGAAATCTTTGCAAGTTTAAGATGTATTATAATATAAAAACTAAATATTATCAAATTTTCAAAAGGTGAAACACGTATATAACAGCAAAATAAATAAATCTAGATACTTATTAATTCATAATCTTAGATTTTCTTATTATCTAAATTAAGTTCCATTGATAAATGATAAACCTTTAAATCGATTTAAAACTTTTTGGACTTCCATGGTCCTTATGAGCAATGTGAAAATAATTTTTTTCAGCATGTAAACTTGAAATGAGCATAGAAGATAAGTGATTAATTAAAAAAATTAAAATATAATAGTTTAATTATAAAGAAGCTTGTTGCACGTACAGAAATGGAATTACCAGAAATGCAACAGACCACTCACACAAGGGTGGGACCCGCACATTTTTTTCTTTTTAAATACACTGTGGGACCCACATTTGTCTATTTTCTGATGGGATTCTGGCCNTTGTCTCTTTTCTGATGGGATTCTGGCCTCTTTTTTTTTTTAATGTACAAATGGTTTTTTTCAATTATAAAATATATGCCATGTTACCTAGGAATTATTAACAATTCATTTAAATTATTAAAGTTGAAATTGTGCATTCCACGTTCACTCTGTGGGACAGTGCAGAGTGCGGAGGCCACGAGAGAAATCGCACAAATGAAGATGATTCCAGCGGCCGACTTTCTAATCGCACGTCGCTGTCTGTCGCCATCTCCTAACAACAACTTGCCACATAGAGAGATTGAACATGCGCTGAGACATCGCATGCCATGACGTAATTTTCTAGTGACAAAAACTTTTTGAAATTATAAGTGGATGGATTTCATGTGTGATTAAAAAATAAATAAAAGTGAAGAATTCGATAAAATATATAGTTAAAAATAAAATTTGAACAACTTATAATACAAAAAAACTTAGTCAAATTGGGATAAATAATTAGCATTCATAATTTTAATATTCTTGGTATTCAATTTTTTAAGTTTTGAGATATGTTGATTAACGTTCACATCTATTATATATATACATTTTGAGAAATTCAAAAATACTTATTTTTATTTAATTATAAACACCTGCAAAATATATTCAAATATTGAGCGTGTTAGGTATTGATACTTCATCAAAGTAGCTAATAAGAGTATTTCACCTTAGTGAAATATGAGTCGTCTAACAATATAATGGGAGTTTAGTGATAACAAAAAGAGCGGTGTATATCAAGCTTGGGATAACTCGACCTATTTAAACATGGACAACTTACAAAAATGCCCTTAAAATTACAGCAAAGCCAATTGTACCGGAATTGGCTTTACCAAAGTGCTACATACACTCACATCCATGGACCCCATGGTAATAAAAAAATGACCCAAAAAATCGCACCCACCCCCCAATTGTGAGGTGCCGGTGGGGGTTTGGTCAACCCCCACCCGGTACAACAAGCACTGCTCTTAAAATTAAGGATTTTTTGAAAAATCATATGAAAAGTATTTTGAAAGTAAAAAATACTGTGTCACAATGTTTTTTTCTAAAATTAAGTATTACTTTTTTTTATTAAAAAATGACCTACAATCTCGCTTTTATTAAAAAGTGATAGGAAAAAGTAGCAAACAAAAAAGGCACAAAAATTCCAGAAAAGGTGATAAACAATCAAAAAGTGGCAAAATACTAATCAAAACCTTAGAATCAGTTTAATAAAATGGCAGGAATTAAAAAATTACAACTAAAAAAAGTGAAAAAACGTCAATCAAAACTTTAGAATCAATTCAATAAAGTGACATAAATTAAACAAAATGATAAAAATTCAATAAAGTGACAACACTAAAAAAAGTAACGAAATCCCGATCACTTTTTTTGGTGAATTGTATCACTTTTTAATAAAAGTGACATTGTATCACTTTTTTAATAAAAAATTAAGTGTAATGTAACTTTTAATACAACTTTTTAATAAAAAAAAATGACATATGATATCACTTTCATTAAAAAGTGAAGTCAAATACAATGTCACTTTTATTACAAAGTGATATTTGTCACTAAAAAAGTGAAATTAAAAAAAAGTAACAAACAATAAAAAAATGTGATAGAAAAAAGTGACGCGAATTCAAAAAAAGTGACAAACGTTCAGAAATCAAAGGAAAGAGCAGGTTGTCCATCACCATTCATAGCACACCAACACTTGAATCAAAATAAAAGTGATAGACGTCTTTAAAAAGTCTTTCACTCTAAAAGTCTGTAAATTTTCTCCACTTCTCTATAACTCGCAGCAAGTATGTGTGTGTGTTGGGGAGAAAACATGGGGGCTTTGGCTTTTCAATGGAGGAGGAGGTGGTGGTGGATTTCCATCATTTATTCCCAAGGAAATTCACAATATCAGAGATTAACAAGAACGGTTCAGAGAATTGGAGAGTTCTTGTGCAGATCTTTCAACTCCTAACCTACCCCCATTGCCATCAAATATTTACATACATTTTACATATGCATATATTTTGTAGATTAGATTTTCAGAAAATTGATTCCTAATAATTGTGCTCTTTCTTTTCGTTGCGTTTTTCTTTCTTTGTATAATTTTCTCCCATGGGCTGAAGCTATTTCTCATCTCCTATGTCTTTGTTCCATTAATACAGAATGGGAATCCTCTATTTTCATGTAGAAATATGATTAATTAAAAATATTGATGAATAAATTAGTAATTAAGGGTATTAATCAATTCTCTTGATTCTGGNAGTGAAGTCAAATACAATGTCACTTTTATTACAAAGTGATATTTGTCACTAAAAAAGTGAAATTAAAAAAAAGTAACAAACAATAAAAAAATGTGATAGAAAAAAGTGACGCGAATTCAAAAAAAGTGACAAACGTTCAGAAATCAAAGGGAAGAGCAGGTTGTCCATCACCATTCATAGCACACCAACACTTGAATCAAAATAAAAGTGATAGACGTCTTTAAAAAGTCTCTCACTCTAAAAGTCTGTAAATTTTCTCCACTTCTCTATATCTCGCAGCAAGTATGTGTGTGTGTTGGGGAGAAAACATGGGGGCTTTGGCTTTTCAATGGAGGAGGAGGAGGAGGAGGAGGAGGTGGTGGATTTCCATCATTTATTCCCAAGGAAATTCACAATATCAGAGATTAACAATAACGGTTCAGAGAATTGGAGAGTTCTTGTGCAGATCTTTCAACTCCTAACCTACCCCCATTGCCATCAAATATTTACATACATTTTACATATGCATATATTTTGTAGATTAGATTTTCAGAAAATTGATTCCTAATAATTGTGCTCTTTCTTTTCGTTGCGTTTTTCTTTCTTTGTATAATTTTCTCCCATGGGCTGAAGCTATTTCTCATCTCCTATGTCTTTGTTCCATTAATACAGAATGGGAATCCTCTATTTTCATGTAGAAATATGATTAATTAAAAATATTGATGAATAAATTAGTAATTAAGGGTATTAATCAATTCTCTTGATTCTGGACTGTATTTAGCCTAATTTCCTCTTTAAACATTAGATCAAAATGGCCCCGGCTCTTAGACTAATTCGATTTAGCGGTTTAAAATAGGCATAAATTGAACGTGATGCAAGCATATCAATTGATTTAATCTAATCAATTAGATAAGCTAATTATATTTTAGAAGAATCGTTTTTCCTTTTTAATAATTTGTCATCAAATAAAAGTAGACAAAAAAATAAGTATAAAATTAGAAACTCTTTTTATGAATAATGAACTCTCAAGCATCGTACTTAATTTATGTTAAGTACTGTGTTTAAACGACACACTACATTGGTGGATAGTTTGTTTGCCACCTAAATATAGTATTTAGAATAAATTAAACATAGTGTTTAGGGGCTCAAATTCACTTATTTTATTTTTTCGAAAAAAGAAAAAAAAAGAAGGTTTCAATCAATTTTTTCATCTTTTAACCATTCCTTTCATTATTCAAACAAGAAGCGGAAAATAAGACGGTCAAACAAAAAAGTCGTGAACTCTCCTCTTTTCATGCTTGTGGATATCTTAAATCCCAACCGTTAATCTCCCTCAGCTGCATATCCAACGTTCCACACTCTACTCACATCTCACATTGCCTACGCCTCATCTCACCTTATCAAAACTCCATCCCTCTTCACTAGCTGCCAAATGACAATCACATTTCCTCGGCTCATTTTCGCAGCTCCCACTCATCGATACATACACACATCTGTATCTATATAGATTGAGATAATTAAAAGGGATTTCGTACTGCTCCTCCCTAGGGTTTGGTCGTAACAATAATAACAAGAGACATCTTTAAATCGTCATGTATTTACCCACATACTGCTCATCATCATCGATACTGAGAGCTTGTAGAATCCGCACCGCTTCCACCTTATCTGCTTCTGCTCCTTCATTTTCATCTGTTGTCGCTTCTAGAACCTCAGCGAAGCGGGATTCGGTTCCTTTTTCTTCTCTCTCGAGTGTAAGTTTTCGATCGCGGAGCTTCTCCTCTTCGCTCCGATCATCTGCTCTCCGGTGGAGTCACGGTGTTGACTGGCGATCGCCTGTCAGTCTTAGAGCTCAGATCAGAACCGCTTCCCCTGTCCTCGAACGCTTAGAACGCAAGATCGCAACCATGGGTATAATTAGCTTCATTTTCTAATTGAATTATGATTAGTTAATGATTGAATCGTGATCTGTTTTCTTTTGTGCTATCTGAGTTGGTTTGAGTTTGATTTTTTTTCCCCTTTTGAGTAAATGTAGATTTATTGTTCATCTAATAGGTTTTTTTGGTTTGTGTGAGACTGCTATGTACTTGTACAGTGCTTATTGCTTGTTGTGAGATTTTGATTCATTGTTCTTTTGTTTATCTATCAACGTTTTAAAAACATAGTTCAACCAGTGGGTTGCATTTGAATATTTTGGGGAATGAATTCTTGACTTCAATTCAATTGACCTATGGTGGTGGTGCTTGCCTTTTAAGAGCAGATGATCATTCGTTGCCTACCTGCACACACTCATACACACCTGATCTGTTGGCTTTATATTATAGTCAAATTATGGAGCTCATGAACTTGTTGTGCAAATTGGTTTTCCAAAGCTTGCACATAGAATTATTCAACTATTACCTCCTGGGGTGATAATGAAGACATTTCTTTTTTGTGAAGTTTTAATTATGAACTATTTCTTTTTATTGTGTCAAACATTTTAAAGTGGAAGATAATGAATTGCTCTCTTTTGGGGTCCGGTCTTCGGAAATTGTAATTCTCACATTACAATGGACTGGCAAAGTTGATATTATTTTTCTTTTCAAATTTTAAATGAAAAAGCTGCATGTATTTTTATGTCTGAAAAAAAATTGACGAGGTAGGAATGCATGTAGAGATAATCTGGATTTCAATTGATTCTCTTGATGATGTATTTACATACTATTCTTCTTTGTTTCAATTTTGTAATTTCACTAGGGAAGTGATACAATTTTTATGTTAATGGAGATTAATAATCTGAGGTTGACCCTCCCCTCTCCACCTTATAATCTGTTATTTCTCTCTCTCTCTCTCTCTCTCTCTCTCTCTCTCTCTCACACACACACACACACACAATGGTGCCTTTTGATTATTGACTCTCTCTCTCACACACACACACACACACACAATGGTGCATTTTGATTATTGAAGTTGCTCCCAGCTTCCCCTGCCCTGTTGAAATGATACTTCCAATAATTATGCAATCACGGTTATCTTTCATTGCTTTATTGTGGTTTATGTTTTAATGAATATTTCCAATTCAAGCAGCTTCTGAAAATCCTTTCAAGGGAATTTTTACTGCTCTCCCCAAGCCCGGAGGAGGCGAGTTTGGAAAGTTTTACAGTCTTCCTGCTTTGAATGATCCTAGAATTGGTATGTGACTAATTTTTGCACCACTCGAATTCTACTGTCCTTTTTTCGTTTGTGTATGTATAACTGTAGACCAATTACACTTTATATTGACATTTCTCAGAGGAGTTTATTATGTCCAAGTTTTCAGTCCGTCTATTTCATCTCCTCTTCTAATTGATATCATGTGTTTTTGGCGTTGTTGGAAACATTTCAGGCCATTCATATTTCTAGATAATTTTTATCATAGAGTCTTGATGTTTATGTTTATATATTACTTCTACTCCAGAATGAATCTTACATTCCTTATCTGTGATACCCATTCTTGCAGACAAACTTCCATATTCAATTAGGATACTTTTAGAATCCGCTATACGAAATTGCGACAACTTCCAAGTTACCAAGGAAGATGTTCAAAAAATCATCGATTGGGAAAATTCTGCTCCCAAGCAAGTTGAAATTCCCTTTAAGCCAGCCCGTGTTTTGTTACAGGTGAGAGGTAGCTTGATGTTAAACTGATAGTTATAGAATAAATTTCTATCATCTTCCTGTAAAGCTTTTACTTTTCCGTAATAGGATTTTACTGGAGTTCCGGCTGTGGTTGACCTTGCTTCTATGCGGGATGCGATGAAGAACCTTGGCAGTGACCCTGACAAGATCAATCCCTTGGTACACTGCTTTTCCTCTGCAAAATAATATCCACGCAACGTGTTTTTGGTAGTAGCAAAAACTAATGCTTATAATATGTAAAGAAGAATAGTATCTAAGGTCACAGTGCATTTTGTTTTTGACTGGAAATAGCCAATATCGCGTGGATGAATTTCTTGAAGTAATTGTGTAAGAGGGAAGAAGAAAAATTGAGACTATGTTCAAGTATTTCCTTAAATTTTTCATGTTAAAGCATGGCACAATCTATTTTTAAGTGTCATACTTTATTGGATATCCTGATAAACCACCCTTCACATAATGTTTTCCTAGGGTGTGTTTGAGCCACATTATTTCGGAAGAATGTATTTTGGAATAGTAGATTGATGGAGAATGTGTGGTTGAAAAAGAAGGAAAAGTTATTGATGAGGTGAAAATATTATTTTATTGAAGAATGTGTAGTTGAAAATGAGTAGAAAAATGATAATGAAAATTTTAATGTGGCTCAAACAGTGGCCTAATATTGCCTAACGTGTGTTGTACAATAATGTTCTGTCCAGGTTCCTGTAGACCTTGTCATCGACCACTCTGTCCAGGTTGATTTTGCCAGATCAGAAAATGCTGTGCAGGCTAACATGGACATTGAATTCAAGAGAAACAAAGAGAGATTTGCTTTTCTTAAATGGGGATCCACTGCCTTCCGCAATATGCTTGTTGTTCCTCCTGGTTCTGGTATTGTCCATCAGGTACAATTTTGGCACCTTGATCGACAATGTTTCTCAGGTTCCAAATGTTTTCAATTTTTTTTTAGCCTGATATTACTGGTGGTAGATACTTTGTTGTGTAAACAACCTGGGGACTGTCATCTTTCGATATGTTTATAGATATACTTGTTTGATATTGATGAAATTGCTTTATTTTTCAGGTGAATCTGGAATATCTTGGACGAGTTGTTTTCAATACTGATGGTATTCTATACCCTGATAGTGTTGTCGGTACTGATTCTCATACAACCATGATTGATGGACTTGGTGTTGCTGGATGGGGGGTTGGAGGAATTGAAGCAGAAGCAACAATGCTTGGCCAGGTACCTTTGCCCTCCTTACTTAATGAATTTATTCTCAAACACTGAATCTTGCGTGACCATGGAGGAGTTGACAGGTTAGTCATTTATGATAGATTTCATTTCATTGTGAAGGGGGTCAATATGTCAGCAATATTTATGGTTTGACGTAGTGATGGTTCATTCACTTACGCATGATACCTTTCACATTGTCTCCTCTCTCTCTCTCTCTCTCTTTTTAATTAATTTCTTCTGGTTTCACATATTCACTTTGGACCTCCTGGAAGGATAGAAATATTAGACTACAATTTAGAATTTTTTGAATTCAAAGTGCCTTGAATTTGTTACTAATTTCTTTTCTTTCTCTAATTTGGTAGCCAATGAGCATGGTTCTGCCTGGTGTTGTTGGATTTAGGTTGTCTGGGAAATTGAACGATGGGGTTACTGCAACTGATTTGGTTTTAACTGTGACCCAAATGTTGAGAAAGCATGGTGTGGTTGGCAAGTTCGTTGAGTTTTATGGTAATGCTTCATCTTAACCACAATGCTTGAAAAGTCTATTAAGTTATAATTTTTCTTAATCTGTGTACATACGATGTGTGTAGGTGAAGGCATGAGCCAATTATCATTAGCAGATAGAGCAACGATTGCAAATATGTCTCCTGAGTATGGAGCTACCATGGGGTTCTTCCCGGTGGACCACGTCACTCTACAATATCTTCAATTAACTGGACGAAGTGACGAGACAGTAAGTTGATTAATTTTTTTAGTTATCCAGATTTTTCATGATTTACATGGAGCATGGTTATGACCATTGTTACTTCAACCTGGCTTAGATTGCAATGATTGAGGCATATTTACGGGCAAACAATATGTTTGTTGACTACAATGAGGTAAGTTATTTTCACTCATTTGTCTGCTACCCAAACGTCATGATTTTAGTCTTATCTTATCAGAAAAGCATGAGCTTTATTGCAATGATATTCATGATCTAGCTTCAACAAGAGAGGGTGTACTCATCTTATCTGGACTTAGATCTTGCCAATGTTGAGCCCTGTATTTCAGGACCAAAAAGGTATGTTATATGCTTATGAAGACCACTGAAGTTGTGATATCCATGTTTACAAACACAGTATGACAAGTTCTTGCTGCTCTAGGCCTCATGATCGCGTTCCTTTAAAAGATATGAAGGTTGATTGGCATTCATGTCTTGACAATAAAGTTGGATTCAAGGTAAGATGCAATGTGCTTTTGATGAATCCTTGTGCTCGCTTCATATGCTACTTTAAGCAAACCTAATTAAATTAGAACATCCATTCAAAAAATATTTTCTTCAAATAACTAGGTATATTGATTAGTTGAAAAGGAGAAGAGAGTGTTATTTCTATTTGTACTAAATGTTATCTTAAAGCTATACTTTTGACAAGGAGAAGACCTAGGTGGTGTTCTCAGTCAAAATCCTCTCTTTTCTCGGTGAAGAAATTCCCTTACATGGAAAGAACAATTATTTTCCTGTTTTAAAAGTTGGGCTTAACTTTAGACAAGATTGAAAATTCTCGTCTGTCGAAAGTTAAAGAGAGAAAAGCTGTCAGTCCCTGTTTGATGGCCGATGGCCAAAACAATGTTTTGAATAGCGAGTTTTGGGAGAATGCGTGGTTAAAAAATAAGGAAAAGTTTTGAATTTATGTGCAGAATATTCTATCGTGTGAATGTGGTTGAAAATGAATGTAGAAAAAAGAGTTTTCAAATAATGGTTGTCAAACAGGGGCTCAAGAAGATCAAAAACCCAATTGTAGCACTACTATATGCCTCTCCTGCCATGAACCCTTGCCGAACTATAACAGATGATTATCTTCTCAGACTATATTTTCTGAAAGTTTTATTTAGTCAGCTCCTATTAGATGCTTAATCATTATAGTATCAATTAGCTCACACTTGTCCTTTGTTTGTGTTTCATTTCCTTTTACTTAATTTTACTTTAAAAAGTCAAACATTAATTTCAACCACGCATTTCGTTGGACCCGCAAGTACTTCCCACTTATTCACCACTCATTTCTTGAAAAGTAGAACTTAAGGGAAAAAATGGCAAAACAAAGGCTTGTTTCTTCTTCCATTCATACTTTTCCTTTATTTTGCCTTTTTTTTTCATCCTCTAGAGAGCACGAGAATGAGATTAATACCCCTCGTCCTATGTTGAAGCAAAATTTGACAGACTTATTTTCTCATTCTCATTATGCCTCTGTAATTTATGTGATTTCTGACAAAAAAGGTGATGTGAATTTGATATGCCTTCGAGGTTCTGTAAGTCTGCAATCAATCTATCCTTCACCCCTCATAAAAAGGTGATCTGAAACAATAAATAATGCATTTTTGGGTCTCAAGCACATTTGGTCAATTTTGAATCAGGAACTCAATTACTGCAAAACTACATAATACCCCCGTCATTACTAAAAAGAAGAAAAATTGGGAAAATCAAATTTAGTGTTTCAAGAGATGCTAGTGTGCCATGGTAAGGATAAATAGTCAGTGTTTTGCTGCTTCTAGAGTTTGGATTCTCTCATAATTCTGTATTCAGATAATCTAAGATCTTTAGTTTGTCATTCCCATTTCATTGGCCCAACCACTTTAGTTTTAAGGCTGACTATTTGCATCAAGTGCAGCGTGTAAATAGAAGAATATATGCATGGTTGCTGGAGTTGTGTACACAAATTTATTGATCTTCATTAGTTTCTTTTATTTCACAATTTTGTGTTGGTTTGCGAGTTCATTGTAACCTTTCATCTGGATTTATGCAGGGATTTGCTGTACCAAAGGAAGAACAGGAGAAAGTTGTGAAGTTTACATACCATGGGCAACCTGCAGAACTTAAGCATGGAAGTGTTGTTATAGCAGCTATAACAAGTTGCACAAACACTTCAAACCCAAGTGTGATGCTTGGAGCGGGTCTTGTTGCTAAGAAGGCATGTGAATTGGGGTTGGAGGTTAGTTTCTCCTCTCACGATCTGGTGTTCAGTGTTACATGCAATTCTTTCTATTTATCTATCTGCAGCTATTCTGAGATATGATTTACCACTTGATTTACACTGAGTGCAAGATCATGCCAAGAGCTCAGCTTTCTCACGCAGTTATGATGATCATTGCATAGGTTAAACCATGGGTTAAAACAAGTCTTGCCCCAGGTTCCGGGGTGGTCACAAAATATTTGCTCCAGAGGTGATGATTAGGATTACTGGAATTTTTTGTTTTAAGATCATTTTCTCCCCTTTCCCTAAGGGAAACTACTTGATGTTAGTTGCTGATTTATTTTTTGATCCCTTGCAGCGGCCTGCAGAGTTACTTGAACCAACAAGGCTTCCACATCGTTGGCTATGGGTGCACAACATGTATTGGAAATTCTGGAGATCTTGATGAATCAGTTGCTTCTGCAATTACAGACAACGGTACTATTGATTACATATAATGCTTCCCATTCAGTGAACAATTTTTTATGCTTACATATAATGCTCGTTGAAAAAAAATAATTATGTCATGCATTTTGATGAGATTATTTTACCTTCTGCCTTTACTCTTGAGGCCAATATCCATCTCGCCCAACGAAACCTTGAAAAATCTGTTGGCATAACTCCATTTTACAATATTCAATCATCATTCTTTAGTTGTGTTCATGTACTTGACTAAGAGAACTTCAATTCATGAAAGCAGTTCTTGTGAGTATAATGGGAATAATAGGGGGAAAAAGAATTTTTCTGTCTACACGTTTACATTATTTGCCACAAACCCAGAACACCCAAATTCCCCCAGCCATGCAGGTTTAACATTTTTTAGACAATAGTTGATGTGGAGCTTCAATGTCTATAATGCATTTTTATACTTATCAGTCTTTTGCATGAAACCTTCTGATATGGTGCCATTCATATCTCTGTAACATGGTTCAAAGGTATTTTCCCCCCTTTTTAAATATGGTTTACAGAATAAAAATATGAACTTTCAGAAATAGTTTGAATGCAATCATAAACTTGAAAAATATTATGACTATTTGCTTTTGAAATCGTTTTAATAAATATTTAACTCTAGTAAAAGGAGATTTCAATATTTATTATTATTTCATAAGAGTGTTGTCTAAATTCTTATATTTCAGAATTATCCTCGTGTTTTTCCTGCACATCTTTGAAAACAAAACTTCTGAAGGTCAAGGGCTGTGGTGAAACGGTGGCATGCCTTGTGTGCATTATTTCATCAAGTTGCTTTTTATTTTATACAGTATACATTTTCCTTTCCAGACATTGTTGCTGCTGCAGTGCTCTCCGGAAATCGAAACTTTGAAGGCCGTGTTCATCCACTGACAAGAGCTAACTATCTTGCTTCACCTCCATTGGTTGTGGCCTATGCACTTGCTGGCACGGTATGTGTCTTTTAAGTTTTGGCAGGTCACCTTCCATTTTTCACTCGACGAACTTATGTAAGATGAAAATGATGTTGACGTTTATTCTTTAAAAGGGAATGGGTTTACGGATCATAACTGGAAATATAGTACTAATGGATTCTGATATGCACCGGTTCTGAGTCAGCAGTTAATTTGTAATCTAGCAAGTGATCAATCAATATATTAGAGGAAAGGTAGCACTCTATCAGCATGGGAAGAGGGAGCATTACTTTAAATTAAAAATCTTCTGGTTAGTTGGCTTTTGGCAGCGTTTGCAAGTGTTAATTGTCATTTTTTTGGGCAATGATATGCGTGTGGATCAAGCTTACTGGAGGACGGGATGGGTTACTAAAACTTCTCAGTGAATACTTTATTTGTCGACACAGTATTTCTTAAATTGAAAATCATTTGGTAGTCTATTTTCGGCAGTGTTTGCAGGTGTTGTCAATTTTTGGTTGTCATTTTTTGGTCAATTAGGTGTGGATCAAGCTTACAGGAGGACGGGATGAGTTGCTAAAACTTCTCTTTGAATACTTGATGTTCTCAACTTATCTTTGGATTCTCAGTTAATTTGGGTGTTCAGGTCCAATCTGTGAAGAGGGTTCTGTGGGAGGTTTTTTTTGCCCTTTTTGAGAAGAGTGAAGAGGATGATTGTTGGGGTGGGGGGGGTGGGGGTGGGGGTTGTCATTGAATCTTCTCTCTCAATTTTAAATTCATTTCTAGCAAGGACAGACTGCATAATTGCAAGTCTACTTGTATTCGTAGGTTGACATGACTTGTGTCTGTCTGATGCTGTGCTTTCTAGGTTGACATTGACTTTGAGAAAGAGCCGATTGGAACTGGCAAAGATGGAAAAAGTGTTTACTTCAAGGATGTCTGGCCTACCAGTGCAGAAATAGCAGAGGTAGCTGGGAGTTTCCTTGTCTAGTCTAATCTTGAACTGTGATATTCTCATATTCGTATTACGCAAAAATCAAAGTAAAAAAAAAAATAATAATAATAATGCTTGTGCAGGCTGTTCAATCTAGTGTGCTTCCTGATATGTTCAAGAGCACGTATGAAGCTATTACAAAGGGCAATCCAATCTGGAATCAGTTATCAGTACCTTCATCAAGTCTTTATTCATGGGATCCAAACTCAACATACATCCATAAGCCTCCATATTTCTGTGGCATGACAATGGACCCACCTGGTGCTCGTGGAGTGAAGGATGCTTATTGCTTGCTATTGTTTGGAGACAGTATCACTACAGATCATATCTCTCCTGCTGGTAGTATACATAAGGATAGTCCAGCTGCAAAATACTTGATGGAACGTGGGGTTGATAGGAAGGATTTTAATTCTTATGGTAGCCGTCGTGGCAACGATGAGGTGATGGCTAGAGGTACATTTGCCAATATCCGGATAGTAAATAAACTACTAAATGGAGAAGTGGGCCCAAAAACTATTCACATTCCAACAGGGGAGAAACTATATGTGTATGATGCAGCAATGGTAAGTTTCTGTGCTTTAGCATGCAACAAACACCCGCCCTCCCAGTGGGACAGCATGCACATGCACATGCACATAAAATAGTAGTTGACTTGTATAAGAAACTGACCCCTCTGCTGCTCATATTATTTCTTCTTCGCTGTCAATTATTTTCTGTTGTTAAACTATATTATTTTGTTCAGAGATACAAGTCAGCCGGGCAGGATACCATTGTTATTGCTGGAGCAGAGTATGGAAGTGGTAGCTCTCGTGACTGGGCTGCCAAGGGACCAATGCTACAGGTAAGTGGTATTCTGTAAAATTTGGTACATTTTTATGTGCAGTTGCTTTGTATTGTGAGACCAATATTTAAATCTCTCCTGTTTTGCTATTCCACATTATTAAATCAGGGTGTAAAAGCAGTTATTGCCAAAAGTTTTGAGAGAATTCATCGCAGTAACTTGGTCGGGATGGGCATAATTCCACTTTGCTTCAAGCCTGGTGAAGATGCAGACACGCTAGGTTTGACTGGTCATGAGTGTTACACTATAGACCTTCCAGCAAAAGTAAGTGATATAAGGCCGGGACAGGATATTACTGTGACGACAGATAATGGAAAAGCATTCACTTGTACCGTCCGCTTTGACACAGAGGTACAGGTCACGTTCCTTGTTTCATAATTATGTCTCCTTGTCATTTATGTGTTTCATGGAGATTTTCAATTAGAAATAATTTCAGGCAAACACATTTTCTGGTACAGTTGGGATGGATACCTTCGATGCAATTTATCAATTTTAATTCAGCTTCTATTGGAATGATGTCTGTTTGTGTGGAAAATCCCAGTGAACTGTGGTTGCTTAAGAGTGATCAACTGGCCTCAATGGTTTTGACAGATTAACTGATGGTCCAACAATTATTTTCTGTTAATCCGAAAATCAATAATTGAATGACAAACTATGAACTTGAACAAATGTATTATCAAATATTTTTTACTTCTTGAAGAATTAATTCTTTATAGACAAACTAGGAATAAGGAATGTAAAAACATATAAGGCATGGTCGGAACTGCTTCTAATTGCTTACAGTGTTATTTCTATTTCTTCTGCACAGGTTGAACTGACATACTTTGAGCAGGGAGGCATCCTTCAGTATGTCATTCGGAATCTAACAAAACAGTGAATTCTCTGAAGAAATAAGTCGGCTTGTTGTGAGGCCAATTTCGTCACCTTGCAGGTGTTTGTTGGGTTGTTTACATGGTGATAATTTGCTTTCTTGATATTGAGACGCTTACATAGCTATGCTTTTCCGCTTCCATGCTTGGTTTCAATAATAGCGGGAAATTGTATGTTCTTTTTTCCCATTTAGTCATTATGTTGGGGGTAAAAGAGTCTTGATGTGTACTTGCTCTTCACTCGGACAGCTAGGAAGGATGTTAGTTTACTGAATTTATTCTTCATTATCATATTGCTGTTTTTTCGAGTGAACCTATAGCCAAGAGTCGAGATACTCTGCAATAAGTGTCTCTGTAATTGACTCGTCTATATATGAGTGAACTTAACTTGCTATAGCCAAGACGAGAGAGATTCTACAATGGACGCATCCGAAAATTTTATCCCGTTTCCACTATGGGATCAGGAGAATGTATGCTCTTTAGCCTTCTCTCCACCGACACACCCTCCAATAATGTACAAGTAGAATTATCCATGTTTGATAGCCCACATTTTCCATGGAAAACGGAAAAAAAATTCCATTTCCGCCCGTAACTCGTTTGATAGACAAAATTGGGCATTGAAAATTTTTTCCCACCGGCCCACCCACTTGACTGAAAACTTTCCAAGGAATTTCTTTTCCCAAAATTTTTATGGGAAAATGGAATTCTAGCTTTTGACCAATTTTTTTTTTTTTTTTTAACTATGGAAATAAATCATAACCAATTGTAAAAAAAATTCAAACGAACACTAAATTCCGATGAAAAAATAGTTTTCGAAAAAAATTTCACTTTAATGGACAATTTAAATGTAAAATAAAGTCAAACGTGAATAAAAAATTTAAAATTTCAAAATTTTCTCAGGTGGAAAATTATACTAATCAAACACACTTAATTAACAATTTCTTGCAGAACAAGTTCTAGACAATTACTTTTCCTGAAATTCGTTTTCTTTCCATCCTTACAATCAAACGGATCATTAGTTCTTGTCCCTTTTCTTTATATTTTATTTCATTTTTATGTTTTTAATTTAGATTGTATTTAAAAAATTAAAAGTAATATTAAAAAATAAATAATTAAACAACATGGTAAATCTTCGGCCATGTATCAAGGTCTTGAAGAAACAAAAATATCCTATGCCATAGGAGATGACACGGTAGCATGCCAGACTCTCCGTGCGTTACTCCTTCTTTAACTGGGTGCTTTTATTCGTTCAATTAGAAGCCAAATTTCACCTGTTGCTTAAAAAAAAAAAAAAAAAATGAAAAACACACTTCAACATGTAAGATCGTTTCCCTCAGTCCCTAATGCATAAATCGGTCCCTTAACCTGTTATTTAGTCCTTGTTTGAGTCTTTTTTTTTTTTTATTAAAATGTATTTTTGAACAGCGATTTGATCATATTTCAACCACATTATTCAATAAAATAATATCATGCAAACTCAATTTTTTTTTTTTTTTTAACTACATATTCTCCATCATAACACTACTTCAAAAGTCGTTTTTCAATAAAAATAAAAATGGGGCTTGAACGAGTCCTAAGTTGTCAATTTTTGTAATTATGATGATTGTCATGAATAATGTTTCAACAAGCGCATCCTTGTAATCTTGAATCGCGCTACACTAATTTTTTATCAGATTGACACACGTCAACGCTGCATCGATCTGTTTTTTACCAACAGCCAATACAGTTAAGACACCTGGCTCCCTGGCATTTTTTCCTGGCAAAAGTCCCTGTACAAGTGGCTTAATTCTGTATTCTTACCGAGTGCAAAGATTTGCCCCATTTTAGGCAAGCACTAATGATATTCTCTTCTATCTGTCATTACCCATTCCCTCTCTACACGTCATTGATGATGTTTTGCATTCTTCTCTCTATTTGGCGCTAAGCGAGTATCTCTCTCTACAAATATTTTTCAGTAATGGATTGAAATTGATGGAAGTGTAGTCTTAGATATAAATCCAGAACTGCCAAAGTTTCTGGATCAACGTCTTCAACAATAGGGTCATCCAACACAACTTGCAGTATTGCTTCTTGTGGAACATCATAGCAAAGGCGACGGCCTCGGATCTACTATTATGCAATGTACTAGAACACCAGTTTATGTACCGTGTGTGGTATTAAATGATAAATCTTATTATGCCCCCATTTGGCCCCCATTTTGGGGTGTTGAAAAATTTTTAGAATAGTGATTGATGGGAGAATGTGTGGTTGAAACGAAGAGGGAGAAAAAATTAATGTAATGTAATGAAAAAAACAATGGGGCATTTAGTTGGATTTGTCATATGTTACCATCTAAACACGTGCTTAGAATTAGTGTTGATAAATAGCATTACTCATGAATAGAATTTGTTCTTAATGCCAAATCCAAGCCTTTTCACTTTTGAAGTGCTCCTCCTCACGTGAGGCTTTCATTAAATTCGTCAAAGCTTACGCCTCTAGTACCATTTTAAAATTAATGCATCAAATTAATGAGACGAAGCTAAGTAGAGCGCTGTTAAGGTATCCACTCGATTGTATTATCATTTTTGAATACCTACACACATAAGGGAAGGAAAGATAATCGAACATGAGCAGAATTTATATTGATTGTAACGATGATAAGAAAATCAAACGTTTTGATAATTTTACTTTGAACAGTCGGTTCGTCTACTCGATATATGTACCAAACTTCAAGAGAAATGAAATTTGGTCGGCCAAAACAGTCAAATTAGGTATGTATTGTTGAGGAGTGCAATAAAATTGTATATTTATATTTGGGTTAATTTCACAAATGGTCACTGAAGTTACATAAAAATAACAAAACGGTCACTGAAGTTTCAAAGTTTCAGAAATGGTCACTGAAATTTGAAATTTATTTCACAAACGGTCACTGAATTTTCAGATATTTTGGACAAGTTTGAGGCAATTTTTCGACAACGTCCGACCACCAAAATCATAGATTTCGGATACCGTTGGAAAGCCCACAATGTCCTCTTCAATTACCAAAAAAAATCTCCCCAAAACTCCAAGTGATTCAGCCGGAATAAACTCGCGAAGTCGGCACCCAAAAATTCTGAAAATCTGCTCAGATTTTCAGATTTTTTGGCCAAGTTTGCTGCATTTTTTCGACACCTTCCGACCACCAAAACCGTCGATTTCGGATACCGTTGGAAAGCCCACAATGTCCTCTTCAATTACCAAAAAACATCTCCCCAAAATTCCAAATGATTCGGCCGGAATAAACCCATGAAGTCAGCTACCACGAAAGTCCGAAAATCTGCCCAGTTTGGGTAGCTGACTTCGTGGGTTTATTCCGGCCGAATCACTTGGAGTTCTGGGATGGTTTTTTTTGATAATTGAAGAGGACATTGTGGGCTTTCCAACGGTATCAGAAATTGGCCATTTTGGTTGTCGGAAGTTGTCGAAAAAATGCCGCAAACTCGCATAAAAAATCTGAAAATCTGGGCAGATTTTCATAATTTTCGGGTGCCGACTTTGCGGGTTTATTCCGGCCGAATCACTTGGAAATTTGGGGAGATTTTTTTTGGTAATTGAAGAGGACATTGTGGGCTTTCCAACGGTATCCGAAATCTATGATTTTGGTGGTCGGAAGTTGTCGAAGAATTGCTTCTAACTTGCCTAAAAAATCTGAAAATTCAGTGACCGTTTGTGAAAGAAATTTCAAACTTCAGTGACCGTTTTGTTATTTTCATGTAACTTCAGTGACCATTTGTGAAATTAACCTATTTATATTTATTTCTTAATACCCAAATATATTTATATTGTTTCAAAAAGATTAGGCGCGTGCCACGTATTTACAAGAGCGCGTGAAAAAACAGGTCCGGCAAGCATTCTCCAGTCGTAATATTCGCAATATTATTTCTTTAATGTTCTGGATGTTTCCCGTACATGGGCCCACCTTCCTTACGCATCCCGCGTCCGAAATCAATTATTAATTCGTTGATCTATCTATCTCGTCAAAGAGTATGTATGGTTAAATCTGAGCCGTCGATTGTTTTCCTTCAATTGTAAGTGACCCTGGTTTAGAGTTAAAAAGTTTAAACCGTGGTTAGATCCACCGCTTTCCCCGTTTGCCTATAAAATAAACCCCTCCCCCACGATATTTTCTCATATTTCGGTTCTTGTAAGATTAAAAGAGTCCTAAGGTGCGTTCCTCTTAATTTCTCTCTCTTTTAATTTATTTCTTTTGTATTGGGTTGGATTAAATTGATAGTCTTCAAGCTAGATCTTGGGTTTTCTTTTTTAAAGGTTCATCTTGGGGTTTGATTTCATGTTGTGGCTGTGATTTTTTATTTTTTTTCAATTTATTAGTCAAATTCTTCAGTTTTCGTTTCTTGTTATCATCTGTGATCGATTTGCGTCTCCTGTCCTTGATGGGTTTTTGATTTTGTTAATTATTGAATATTTAAATCTTAATTGGGACTTTTGTTCTGGTTCGTAATAATCAGTGATCAATTTCTGACTTCTACTAGCTAATAATTGAAAATTTAAATCATAATAATTAAGATTTCGTTTCTTTTGATCATCTATAAATAATTTTTTACCTTCTATTCTTGATGGGTTTTTGATTTAGTTAATTATGGCAAATTTGTATCATAATAATTGGGATTTTGTTTCTTTTTATGATCTGTGATCAATTTCTGAATTTCTTGATGGGTTGTAGATTTAACTAATTAATTGAATATGTAGATCTTAGTTGGGATTTAATCACGATTCAGAACGTGCATATGATGAAAAAAAGGGGCTTGGTTATGGGTTTTCATATTTATTCTCTGCAACTTCATGGGTGTTTGCTTCGCCAATTCTTCTTTCAATTTAATACTATATATATTTTTGATAATTTTAATAATTTCTACGACAAATTTTATGCAGCTATTTGTGCAGTTACACGCCTGCCTCCGATCCCGTTTTCGCCCAACAAGTTACATGGTTGAGCTAGACATTCAAATTCCTACCACTTACGATCCATTTGCTGAGGCCAAAGATTCAGGTGCCCCCGGTGCAAAGGAGTATGTGCATATAAGGATACAGCAGAGGAATGGTAAGAAAAGCCTAACTACAGTCCAGGGGCTGAGGAAGGAGTTCAGCTACGAAAAGATCCTTAAAGACCTCAAGAAAGACTTCTGCTGCAACGGTAATGTCGTACAAGACAAAGAGCTGGGGAAGGTGATTCAGCTCCAGGGCGATCAGCGTAAGAATGTTTCTCAGTTTCTCGTTAGTGCAGGACTTGTGAAGAAGGATCAGATCAAGATTCATGGTTTCTAAGCATTCATAAATCCTGAATAATATCTAATATATTGTGTTCTATGAGTTGAGTGTGGTCAATAAAGAAGACTGTTGTTATATACTTGTGTGTGGATTGTGATCTTTGAGAACGATTGCATTGGGGTTTTCTGATTTTATTTATTTACACAACCCTTTGATCATCAGATCATGTCATGGGGTATCTAGTGGATTGTAATTGCATTCTCTCCTTTATTAATGAAGTTCATATCTATTTAGCTAAAAATGCCCTTTCTTATGCCTATGGTCGTGTTGCTCAAATTCCTATATCTGCCTTTCTATGTAGTAACAAACAATATTGAGCGTGTTTGTGTGATGAATGCATGTCATTTGTGGAGGTTTACGGGTCGGTCCATCGATTTTCCTTCTCTATTTTTTTTGATCAATCAAACCAAATTGTATAAGCTCCCTCTGAAGGATAATATTACTTGTATATAAGCAGTTACGCAAGTGGCGAGTCAGTAAAATATTTTGTAAAACATTTGGTACATCTAGGTTTATCCATAATTTTTTATGCTAAGTAGGCAAAAAAGTGTTTGTTGGGTAGTAGGTTGTACTTTAGGAATATTCCTTTGTTAATAAACAACAAAAAGAAAAAAAAAAGGAAAATGAAAACAGGAAAAAAAAAAAAATTAAAAAAGGAAAACAAATTCATTCACTAGAGCTTTCCCAGGACTTGATTATTTTTAGGAAATTCCTTGAGGATCTCAATGAGAGTAAAATTAGTGCGCGTCGGTGAATTCTTCAATCTTTAAAGTGTCGTTTGCATATTGTTGGGGCTTAACGATAAAATCGTAAAATCACACTTTACATAGGACCTGTCTGTTGCTGCTTTTCAGCAAAATTAAAGCCGTTGACAGCATAAATAAATCTGCTGGAACCGCAAATGTGGACTGCTTCTCTCACAGTGGGAATATTGGTTTGAAAAAAGGGTCAAATAATCAATTGTTTGATTAAAAAAAATGGCGTCCTGACACCCCCATAATAAGAATCACACAAATTGCCCCCAGGGCAAATCTCCCAGTGGCAAAGGGGATGGCGGTTAGGGCTCAGCGCGGTAGTGTGCAGAGTTCGATTCCCCGCAAGGTGGAATTGGCTTTGTTGCAAGCGGGAGTTATCATAGGGTTAATAGCCCAAACCTATCCATAAGCTCTCCACCCTGGCTCTTGGGAGGCACATCCTTCGATTTGCCTCCTCCACAATGGCCCAGGACAGGGTCGGTGGGGGCCCTCAAGGTTGGGTAACCTTTTAAGAATCACACAAATTATATAATAGATGGATAGGAGTTGTGTATGAATTCATTTCGAAAGGAAGTTTGGACAATCACTTGTTGACAAATAGGTTGTACTGGAAAACTTTACTTTGCCGGCATGGCTTCTTAATGTTTCTTAATTTAATGTCATTAGTCTTGTAATTTACACCAAATGAGTAACAATTTAATTATGTCAACCATGTCGTACGAAAATAACAAAAATATTCTTATATATTGAAAAGTACTTTGCCGGAGTCTCTTTGTACAACTTTCATATTCTAATATATAAAAAATAAAGATCATGGAATAACAATTTTTTGGTTGCTGCATTAGTTATATTGTCACGTTCAAAAATTAAAATGTGGTTTTACTCTTGTGCTCCCCCTATCATGTATCTAATTTAAGGGTGTTTGATCGATATTATTGAAAAAAGAATATATTTTAAATAGTGATATGATGTAAAATATGTGGTTAAAAAGTTAGGAAAAGTTATTGATGTGATGAAAAATATTATTTTATTAAAAATACGTGATTAAAAATGAATTTTAAAAGAATATGTGTCAAATACGGACTTAAAAAGTCACCGAAACGTATAGGAAACAATTAGACAATTTCCAAAGTCGTGGGACCCACGTACCTTACCTATCCATTTTCATGAAAACAATGTTCCCAGCCCACTTGCGATAATTGAACTTTCTTATCCACAAATATTTTTAGTTTCCAATATTGCCCTTCAACTTGGGTGTTGGGTGGAATAGTTTTTCATAATTTTGCTGAAGACGGCACGTGCACAACGTGAAATATTGCATTCGCCATGAATTTATCAAATCACTCAACAAATCTCTGGATAAAAAGGAAAAGAATGCATGGAAAATTATAGATGATTTCGCAAACATCGGCATGTCTAACGACTAACACGAATACATTGAGCCCCCCAATCAAATTGTTCGCGCTCTATAACTACTAAAGTAATGTCGCGCCATGTAATCGCGTAGTTGCTGCCATGGCATGTCTTCTTCAATTATTGCATCTAGCTCAGCGGCAATTTCATCTTCTTCATCAAGTAGATCTATGTCGACTTCGTCGTCATCTAATTCTTCGACTCTACGAAAACCCTCATCCAGCCGACCGTTTCTCCTAAAAGTTATGTGTACCCATTGTGGCCACGACCACTACTGTTTGCGCTCTCATATTATACGCAAGCATTTGGTCAACGATCTTCCATCTTTGTTTCCAAACACCGAACGCACACTCAATAACGTTACGACATGAGGAGTGATGGAAATTGAACCGCTCCCGTGCATTTTGGAACCGATGACGATAGTTTTTCCTTTGCGTTACCGAATTCTTGAAAATAATATTTGATATCGAGCCCTTATATGGAGCCATATACCCAAGCCCGTGTGCGAAACCAGAGTCAACCAGATAATATTTTTCGTTTGCGGGTTGTGAAAAATTGATTTCCTCACTATGTACAACACGGGCTAATATGTGGCTATCGTGGGTGTTCCTGACAACACGAATGTAAAACAGATATTGAAATCATAGGCGGCCAGTACATTCTGGGTTGGAATCCCCTTTTTCCCAATGTAATTCTCTCTTATATTCCGTGGCAGCACGGCTTGCATATGGGTTCCGTCGATCGCACCAATGCAATCCTGTAATTTCAAAAAGTTAACACAACTTGGAAGTCATTAGCACTGTTACAATCGTACCATCAGTCACGTTACGAAAATAACCTGGAATAGGGGATATCGTCCCACATATGGATGATGGTGAGCTACGCCTTCGTTGTAACGTGGATCTGGTTAAATCATGTTTGCCGCGAAAGCCACGCATGCACGCAGGACCGTCTTAAAGTAATGGTTGATCGCCTGCAACGAATGACCGAACAGCTTTAGCACTTGCCGATATCATTTGCCATGTGCTAGAATACACAAGAACATTCCAACTTGTTCGTATATGTCAATGTTCGCACTACTAAAAATGCCGTACTCATTGCGAAGGACGTGCGTAAAGTACATAAACATTAGAGGGTTCATCCTAAACTCCTGGAAACACGTTGTCGGGAATAAATATAGACGTGCTCTATTAGGTGCCAAGTACTAGCGAACAATTCGCTCATCGATTCTAAGTACTGAAGCCACGTGTTAATGTCATCTTTCAACTGCTGCATCAAATCTTCATCTTCGCTCGTACCTAAATCAGACATCGATTCAACATCGCAGTTTGTTTCTGAAGATGAGTACACATCCGACGTATCTGACATCGTTTCGAACTTATTTCTGTTATGTAGAAAGTTCAAATGTTCAGTTCGAATATTTGTGGCTAATTGAAGGTCTTACGAACACTGATAAGGCTTCAAGAGTTTTTGGAAAAATAATTTGCTCTACGTAGGGAGTCATGAAATAATGTTGTTCTCATGCATTTGCTATTTATACATCTGAAACTACGAGAGCAATAATTTGATGCAAATTATTGATGTTGAAAAATTGATTTGTCCTTTTTTGTTTTACTCAGCCAATGGGGATGCTTACTATCAAATTAAAGATGCAAAGAATATATTCCATGCACCATTATTTTGATGAACAAGTTCAGGAACAGAAGTGGGAGTAATAATGTTGATTTGGAAAACATATAAAATTTTATGTACGCATGCATAATTTTCAAATCAGGATGCAGGGATTATATTCCGTGCGGTGCATGTACGATCACTGCCTCACTATTTCAAAGAACCAGTCCGTTGCCAAATTAGTGGTATCGAACTAAAACTACGTATTAGAACACAAATTTGAAGTTATTGATAAGTGTGTTTTTGCACACTTATTTAATACTTAAATATACTTATTATTGATAAAAATAAGCAAATTTCTACTCACAATTATGTAATTATTGCGTTTGTATGTAAAAATCACCAAAAGGAAAGAGAACAAGACAAAATGAGAAAAATGGACTAAAAGTGTGCAAGATTATGAAGTCGGGACCAAGTTGCACAAGTGCCGAAAGTTGGAGGACATTGTAAATCAATTTATGGAGGGCAATATTGAAATGAAAATCAAAATTCGAGAACCAAATTGTATAACATCATAGTTGAAGGACTAACTATGCAAATTATCCCGAGAACCTCCTGTACAATTTGTGATTTCAACAAAAGTGTGCACCCGCGCACTTGCGCGTTAAAAATTCCGAAAAATCAGAAATCTTGAGGGCGTTTTGGACTTTTGTTTGTGCTCGATTTTGGGAGTATTTAAAGATCAAATCTCATAACTCAAACCCTAGAGAGAGTTCATAGAGAGTTGTTTGAGTTTTTCTCTTTTGCTTTTATTCTATTTTCTTTATTTTCTTTCTCTTCTTTCTTTCTTCTTTCATTTTCTCTCTCTTTTTTTTTTAACTTGATATTTTGGAGCAATCAAGAGCATAAAAAAGGAGATGCATCAAAGTGGTGAAGAAGTACTTGGAGAAATCAAGCAAAGCTTCAATAGAGTTTTATCTATACCTTTGATGTTTCTCAATTTTCTTCCATATTTGTAATGTATTTGATATATATTTTCCTTTGTTATCATATATATAAAATGGGCTAATTGATTGTGTTGGGATTTGTGGAATTAGTTTGACTTAACCTTGATTAATTTCTATATTTGCCCTTTGATTTTAAGTTACTTATTTTCATGTGTTTCTACTATTATTTTCCATGCATTTTCATTTATGTGGCCAATAGATGATTGTGTTTAGTGATTTGTACATCGTTCGAGAGAAGATTGTGCATTTTAGACCAAATAGTAGAAACTCTAGGTTTGTATAATGGATAGAGATATACCATTAGCCCTAGGTGACCCAATAGGTTATTTTTACAATGATTGAATGCGATTATTTGTTTGTAATCGACATAGAGATATAGTAGGTTAAACCAATCAATTTGGGTTAATTTCACTCGAGAGAGGTAAGTAACTAAAATTGGAAGATCGGGTCTAACATCAGAATTAAGTAATTCGTTAATTGGTATATAGAGATATTAAACGAAACCACGAATCTCAACCACGTTATTCCTTCAAAATTTCCAAGTATTTGTGCTTTTCTTATTTTGTAGAGTTTTAGTTCATTTACCGCTTTTTAAATCTCATGTTTAATTGTGTGTGTTTCATCATTTGCTTATTAGAATTAAATTGATTAAAGTCGTGTAATCTAAAGTAACATTCCTCGAGGGATCCACAACCCGGACTCAAAAAGTTCACTTTATTACTTGTACGCGACCTGTGCACTTGCGGTATATTTTCAAGCGAACGGTTACTATCAAACATCAAGTTACAAATAAAAGGATAATTAAACACGAGTCCAGTATACATAATATCGTACGGCGAAAATGGAAAAAAGCATTAAAACTCATTGCAAACATCCGAATGGAGCGCTCACCCCTTACGGTTAATGGATAGACTGTCACGCTCGAAACAGTACTCGATGAACTCAAATCTCGAATAAGGTGTCTTGGCAGCACAGTACGACTTACAATTTTCTTTATCCCGTAGGAACCACAGCGTGAAGAGGTGGAGCCGATCACCTTCCTGCACATGCCCAGACGACAGCGATTCGTCGACGCACTAGCCGATTGACATTCTCCCCTTATGATGGGATCGCGCAACTGAGGCAAGATCCTTTCCAACACTAACCAACTGCTCAAGTGATGCTGAAATCACTTGGGCACCATACATTTTCTTCTTTCCTTTCCCCTTCCTGTGTTTGTTTTTTCTTTTATCCCCACTATGGTGTCTAGACATTTTCATGGAGGAGTTAGCTCGAGATTTGACTGGGTTGTCGCTAGAATCCATTGCCTCCGCGTTAATGGAGAACTTGTCACATCCGTACTAACTGTCGCTATCTGTGCCAAATTCAAAACCACGATGTGATAGCTTCGTTGGGGACAACGCATATTTGATCCAATAGCCGGTGTCCCCGAACAATCGGCCATATGTGTCATAGATCTCACTGCAGTTGAAGTTTATGTACTTCGCATACTTTGAGTTCTCCTGCATAAATGAGGTAGATGACAAATTATGTTAGAATGTGAAAGAAGTACTCCCTGGTACATTTACGTGTATCTATGGGTTCTGTGGATTAAAGAAGAATGGGAAGGCAAGCAAAACATACATCTGATACAACTGGTTCCTACATATATCACAGAATTGGAAGATGCAATTTTTTGGTCATTCATCATGTTCAATCAATACCGACACAACGAACATCATCGTCAATAAGTAATAACAACTAAAAAATGTGAAACTCAAGATGTGAAAATTATTCCCAGTAACAGAATTGGATCGAGTCCTGTGTGAAATTTTTTACTGTCCAATAGTTCAGGACCGAATGGTGCAGACTGAAGTGAACGAATTCGATACCTTAATTTTTGTTTCCCACCAATGGTCTGGGGTGTGAATTCTTTTGGTACCAAAGTGGTACTCAATTCCAGTGTATCACAACAGTGTTTGTGTTCTGTTCGCAGTTTATTCCAATAGTTCTTCATCTACGACGTAGTTCATTCCTTTCCCATCGAGGCGTTGAATATGTCTGCTGTACAATGCCATCCTTTTGGGGAGAAGTATTTGCCTTGTCGGTGCCTTTCAGCAATGATAAGTTCGCAGGTGTCATGAATACTTTGTGCTCTGACTGGTTCCACTTTACCGTCTAACGCACCATGCCCTGGGGTGCCTATGACTTGGGAAGAAGCAGAGTGCAGCTGGTCAGGGCTCCCACTTGTGAACCACTGCCATGGGAAAGACGGGTTAAGAGTTATGCGATATTGGTGGAAACGAATTAAAGAAGAACGCAAAATCAGTGTCGGTCCAAAATTACAAGTAGAAGTACCAATGGTGGGCATGCGAAAAAAGTAGTGAAATCCTGGAAATTTGAATTCTACCAATGTCCATAAAGTGACAGTTCCTTGTATATTTGTAGCAAATGTACACAATAAATTCGTCGGAAACTCTCGAATGAAAAATGACTTATCATTTGGTCTGGTGAACAGTGCCATCGGGAGTAGTCGTTATCCATTGTAGCCGATGACAATTTTGTACAAGCCTCCGGATCTGTAGGCAGAGAATGCTCAGGATCGAAGTCGGCAACAAAGAAGATGAGAGAATAATCCATTATCTCCACAAAACCGGTAGACTATCCGGTGGAAAAAGTGTTGGGTCTTCACCGTAGAGAATGAAATGTTGGCATCTTTCTATTTGATTTCCAAATGCCTTCCGATTTTTCCCCTTGAATTGGTCCAGAAAATAATTCCCCGTGAGTTGGCGCTATACATACACTAACATAATACCCCGTGAGCTGGTGCTCCCCATCACCACTAATATAAGGATCTACATAATGGACACCTGGCGCTCTTTCATTGGAGGGAGGGTTGATGGGGTCGGCACTCTCTCCAATGAGAGGGTGCCGGGTGTCCATTATGGATACCTTGATGTACAAGGTGATGTACAACAAGAATTATTCTAGGTTGAAAAGGGTGAGGAAAATTGTGTGAAATTACAATTACAAAGGGAGGGCAAAAAGGGAAAGCAGATACACCGGGAATAATGTAATTAAAGTGGGATTCTAACACAATTCCTTGACTTTGGTGGGTGTTGTTTGATTTCACCATTAGAAAATTAGTTTTTCACACAAAAAAAAAAAAAAA
>OU503037.1:39322466-39354282 GCA_912172775.2 Fraxinus pennsylvanica | reverse complement strand
GAGAGAAGAATTCTAACAGATAAATGCAATCCCAATGAGGGAAATATTAGAAATCCCACAAAATATATAGATTTCAAGTGTTCGATAGATATTATCGAGAAAAGAATATATTTTAAATACTGATATGATGAGAAATATGTAGTTAAAAAGTAAAGAAAAATTATTGATGTGGTGGAAAATATTATTTTATTGAAGAATGTATGGTTGAAAATGAATTTTGAAAAAATATATTTTGAAAAGAATGTGTGTCAAACAGGGGTTTAGTAGTAGAGGCAAACGCGGTTCAGTTTGGACGATTTATGCCATATTTTCAACTCAAACAATTTCATGAGGTTTGAAATTTTCACAAATCAAACCAAACCATTTTATTTTTTGAATCAAACCATAATTTGCAGGTTGGTTCGATTTTAATCAACTCGACATTATAATACTATATTTAAAATAAGTTAACATATAAGTTCAAACGATAGCTAATAATGTTAAATGTTAATTTATATTCATTTTCCCCACGAAACTCGTGAATAAATTATTTTCAAAGTTGGTTCTTAAAAGATGTTAATAAAACGAATATATTTTTCTTCCTTTGTATTTACCTTTTTTTGTTTACCTTTCATATTGTCACATAGCGATTGGTAAAGAAAAAGTCACATTCTGCTGTAATAGTTTGGTTAAAACTCATTTCATCCTGCTAGTGAGATAAAAAATAAGGACTCAAAATAATATGTTTAAATGTACAAAGAATGATAGAATTCGGGTTTATTGAGAATTGACAAATTTCATTCTTTAATGACTTTAAGAAAGTAGAAGACAGTGATACTAGTTAGCGAACCTTAACATTTTCACACAATCAATACGCTCCATCCTTTCCAAACCACAAACAAGTTAATTAATAACCTAGGCACACAAACAATTTTTTTTAAAATCCAAATCACAATTCACAAGTGTATAATAAGTTCAAAAACAACAAATAAAATAAAGAACAATGAAAAAAATTGGCTTGATTGAGAATCTAAAACTTGTCGAGAGAGAAGAGAGAAATATGTGATTCGAGTAAAAATTAACAGATTAATACGCAAAAGGCGACTGGCAATTTGCTATTAAGAATCACATTTTGTTTAGTATTGGCAGACAAGCGTAAAATGTTTGAGAAATGAGAGTTTAGATTAGAGCTTCTGAAACTGTGGGCATGATTTGTTGTCGTAGTTTGTTGAATTATGATTTGGATTGCTAAAAGTAAATGTTTTTTTTTTTCATTTCATATGATTTTAGAATAATTTTAGTTTAGTTTAGATATTAGGTCACGACGTGTTGTGGACTTATAAAATCATTGGCTAATAATGATGAACTTAATTTACTTTATATGATTATTTCATTGGGTTAGTTGTAATTTGTATTGTTAAATTAGTATTTTTTTTTTTTTTAAAAAGTGAAAATTTTAAAAATTTTAATTTATTAAAATTTATTCCATCGGTCAATAATGATAAACTTACTTTACTGTATATGATTATTTCAATGGGTTGATTGTAATTTGTATTGCTAAATTGATTTTTTTTCCTGAAAAGCGAAAACTTTAAAATTTATAAGTTAATAAGCCTCTGTTTGGTATCCATTCTTTTTTTCATTCTCATTCTTCTACTAATTTTCAACCACACATTCATCAATAAAATAATATTTTACATCACATCAATAACTTTTCTTTTATTTTCAACCACAAAAAAGGTGTGATTTGACAAAAAAAATACATTTTTTTCTAGAATAATGGTTACCAAACGGTGCCTAAAATTAATATTCCAATTAAAAAATTTAAAAAACGGTTTGGTTCGATTTTGTACGGTTTTTGAAAATTGAAACTTTAACTAAATCATTTTGAAACGATTTCGTTCGATTTGAGAGGAAAAAAACTGAGGGTCCATGTGCACTGAAACCAACAGTTTCAAATTAAAGGTTTCGGTTCGATTTGTGATTTCGTCTTTTTTTGTGCAACCCTATTTAATAGAATTCAATTCATGCGGTTTAAGACATCCACAATATTTATGACACTCTTAGTTGGATGTCTATTTCAAAGATTATGACTCTTAAACCTTTATTAAAAAAAACTCAACGAAAGAAAAAGCATATACTATTTTTGTGAATTTTGCAGTGCATATTGCCTCATTGAAAACCTTGTCAGAAAAAATTAGTAGAACAAAACCTCGATAAAAAAAAATGTACATTATTTTAGTTCCCCTCATGATAACATCACTCGAAATCTCTAAACTAACGCCCTCGCAATAGTTAATGCTTTTGTGAACAAGTCTGGTGGAATATCTTTTGAACAGATTTAAACATCAATGTCATTTCTCAAGATCATCCCTATCTCCTTTAATAAATCCTCCCTTAAGTTTAGCTATTCATGCAACATTATCGTCATATAGTATTATCAGAGTTCTTTGCCTGAAAATAAATCACGTCTCTCGAACATGATAGATAATTGACCTCAGTCATATACATCCTTTACTTGCCTAATTTAAAGAAGTGATAGTCTAGGTATTTTAATTTTGTTGTTCAAAATCAATTTCGATGAATTTAAAAAATTATGCCATATTTATGGCTTATGCGACCGCATAAGCCTTTGAGGCTTGCGATGTGGCGGCCAACATTGCAGTCGCATGGTTATAAAAAATAGCTGTTGTCTGGTTTTTTCTGAATTTTCTGATGGTACTTTTGGTGAACCAATGCAACTTTTCATGATGAGATGGAATCAATTCGTGTAGAGATGATTGAAAACTATATATATATATATATAGTAATCATCCCTAAAACGTAACATGAATTAGAAAAAACCATTCTATAGTTCATCCAAAACTTGATTTTTTTTCTTTTTATTCTTCACATATTTAAAGCCTTAATTTTTCACTTGTTCATTATTAACTTCATTTAAGCTCTTCATGTTATAGAAGAGTTAGACGTTGCTAATAAATTAACTGTACGTGCTTTATAATTCGAGTACTATCACAAGATAAAATAGTGTACTTATTGCACTATGATATAGTATTTCAAGACCAAAGGGTTCATTTTTCTCATTATGTTAACGAACATCCGGTAGGATACTCGATGGATAAGCATTTTTCGTGTAGAACCGTGGAGTCATTTCTATGATATTTTCTATATAATACAAATTATATCAGGTAAATGCTCGATCTGCATGTCGAGGCAAAAGTATTTCAAGATATTTAATTTGAAACCTTTTTTAATGAATTATTGCATTTGTGAATTCTTCTGTAGTTTCAATCATTTCCAAAACCATCAACAAATTCAAATCTAGGGTTCTTTATGGACAAATAGGATCATTCATACCATTTTTCCTGAACTAATGCAATTTTATCGCATACATCTAAATTGCAATCCATATAAAGATCCCTATACTTCTATCAATTAATTTTTCATAGAACTTAAATTATATGTTTTGGTTACATTAAAGATTTGAATCATGCTACACGAACATAGGGGATGATCGAACACACACACACACACACACACACACACACACTTGGGGGTCGGGCATTATTTTATTCACGCGGGACCCACGCGCAATGTGAAGGTTGGTCACCCGGGATGTCAACCATTTTCGGGTAAATTGACTTTACTCTAAAGATTTCAGGAATTGTATATAGGTATCATTATCAAGCATGTCCATGTTTGTTTCGGATTAAAATTTGATTTTAATTCAAGTCAAAGTCAAACAATCAATATTAACCATATCTTTCATGGGTCCCACAACTTTTCAACCACACATTTCAAAAACATATATCACAATCTACTAAAAATCTAATTTTAATCCCCACCAAACTTATACGAGTTGGTTATAGCTACATTTATTAGACGTATAACAAATTTTAACAAGATATCTAATGACCAATTTACCCTCAGAACAAGCAGCACATAAGAGTAATTTTTGGCTCTTCAATAGATTTCCTCTCTGCATTATAATTGATCTAAGATGGTCTCACTCGTCGTGCCAACTTTAACTCATTGAACTTCAAGTTTAATATTCTATGTACTTCCAGTTATATTGTAATAACTTTTCCCGTATGTATCTTTCATATGAAAGAATCTATACAATATTCTATATTAATTTCAATGACAACCTCAATGCGGTAGCCGTTTGCACCAATATTTTTATGGTACAAATTACAACACACACGCAAACGCACATATATTTTACCTGGAACCACCCTAATCGATCTAGAATCGAAACAAACCAATCGATTTGGTTCAATTCCAGTTGAAATCTATATCCTGAGTCTTAGAAGCGAGAATCGAACGATTTTGATCTAATTCTCAGTTCTAGTTATAAAACCAAATTTTCATTACAATCGTAATTTATATAATGTTAAAAAATAATTCGGCGATTTATTTTTTCAAAATATAAGACGTGAGAGTGAAATTAAAAAAAAAATGATATTTACACATCAAAAATTTTTTTTGAAGCATAAAAATTCCGAACCAAAACTAATAGTTCCATTAAGAAAATAGGAACCAACTAATTGAGTATGATCCGGTCGAGTTCAATTCATTTAAAATGTCAATAAAAACACTTCAAAGTTAGCCGTGGTCATTGTAAATTAAAAAGAACAAATTAAAGTCTTATTCTTAATAATGAACAAACAATTGCAGCGGTTGGCTCTTTTTTATTTATTTTTTATTTCTTAAGAAGATAATTGTGGTATATTAACAAGGAATATATTAAACGGGCCTTGCATGTTAAATTTCGAAGGCCTAGGGAGGGCCCACGTAGGCCAATACAATGCTATTAGATTTCATGATGATTATTTTTTAGAAAAAATGCTATACGTAACTTTGCCTTTACACGGTTGATGACACGCTAACGCGGAAAGTGAATTTAAAAAAAAAAAATCAAAGAGAAGCAAATCATGGAAAGTGGGGCAGAAAAACCAAACAAACAAGCAAACCCGCCAAACCCATTTCATGTTAGCGGGTAAACCAAAAAAATTGAAACCTCTCTCTTCTCTTCAAGCAGCGCCGAAACTAGCAAGGGATACGAGTCTTGAATACCAGCAGAGGCCGGTTGAATCCGGAAGCAAACAATAACCAGGAACTTTCGTTGATTCGTAGAGATGATAAACAAAGGTATTTCCCATCCCATCCTCATCTTAATGTGAAAATGGGAGTGATTATTAGTTCATTTTTTTTCTTCTTCTTTCCTTGGCAACGCACTCAATTACTGACTGAATGGATTAATAGATCTGGGATGTAATTTGGCAAATGAACAATTTTCAAACTATCAAGTGAATATGAGTGCGATCCCTTATAATTGGTATCAGTCGGCAACAGGATTAAAAGAATAAATTTACTGGAAATCTAAGAAAGAAAAAAATTTATATATCGTTTTTTATGAGAATTTGAGCAATAAGAGCCTTTTTTACAAATGGGATAAAGCAGTTAGCTTCAATTTATTGGAGATTTGTTGGAGATATTCTCTGTTGGAAGTTTTCCTTTTAAATTATTGTCAATTTCCTGACTGTTAAATTAATTTAGCTTCATACATAGGTTATCGAATTATCTTGTAACAATTTTGTAGAATGAGTGATTACCTTGGGCCGGGTGAAAAATTATTTATGTGAATTATTTTTAACATTTTTTAATTGGTTGTTTATTGCAGCGAATGGAATTTCGAAAGAGGTGGATGAACATATTTTGTTACAATCCGATAATGGGAACATTTTGGAAAGTGTGAACTTAGTGGATAATGGGATTGTAGGAGTAGATGGTGCAATCCTGCATGCGGTGGGTATGAAGTTCAACGATGAAAAAGAAATGTTTGATTTTTACAAAAGATATACATACGACGTAGACTCTCCAGTTAGAAAAAGAAATTCACAAAAGGATGATGATGGAGTTGTCAGATATGTTGTGCTCACATGTAGCCGTGAAGGACGTAGAAACAGTAATCCAAGAGGATCTTTGAAGCCGCAGGCTACTATTCAAACAGGTTGTAAAACTAGACTTATTGCTGCTGCAGATGCATGTGGGATATGTAGAATTAACACAATCAATTTTAATCACAATCATAAAACAAGTCCTTCGAAGTCAAGATTGTACTGTTGCAACCGAGAATTGAGTGCCCATGTTAAACGACGGCTTGAAGTGACCGATATGGCAGGGATTCCGTTGCACAAAAGTTACAACTCTACAGTTGTAGAAGCAGGTGGGTATGAGAATATGACTTGCGTGGAAAAGGATTGTCGAAATTATGTTGAAAAAGAAAGGCGATTAAGACTTGGAGAAGGCAATACCATAGCAATACAAGCTTACTTTTCGAACATGCAAGTAAAGGGCCCGGGTTTTTACTTCAGTATGGATTTAGACGAAGAGTCGAGGTAGAGGAATATTTTTTGGGCTGATAATAGGAGTAGATAAGCATATAAGGAGTTCGGTGATGTTGTAACATTTGATACCACCTACCTAACTAATACCTATGACAAGCAGTTTGCACCTTTTGCTTAATTCTTTCTTTCAGGTGGATCGTTGTGGCGTTCACTTCCGGGTTCACTCATGACACGAACCCCAGGTACAGGATCAGCGTGGAAATCGCAAAATTAATTGAAAACGGCCCAAATTCAGGTTGTAGACGGTAGAATCTCGACCCGCAAATTATTGAACCAAGCAACCAAACAAAAACAAAGTTTGAATGACCTCTTGATTACAAAACCAACGAACCTCGATTTGAGAACGCTACAAAGGGTGCCTAATCCTTTGATAAGTTCTAAGGGTTGAACGCGACAAATATAACAATATTTGATAAGTTCGGTACATGTTCGATCAAGAACAAAAAGAGAGAAATCTCATTTAATTCATAATGTCAAAAATATTCTTAGTTTTACAATGAAATAAATCTTCTATTTATACTAATACTAGAAACCCTAGTAAAAAAGTAATTAGGTCATAGAATATTGTCAAAGTTGGAAATAAAATAGAATCATAGACTAATAAGGAAATCTTGCGAAAATAGGAAAATTCCGCCAACTTGTTCTTGGCATATTTCTGTGCGATTGCAAACCCAAAAGTACAATGACCTCACGTAGTCTTGTGCAGAATTTTGTGCCATTTTCGGAATGTACTCATAGGCAAAAATCCGACAACCAAGCTAAAAGTTATGTCCGTTTTCATCCACACTGCTCGTTTTCTTTCCAAATATCTTCCAAACCTTGAATCCAACTCATTTCGACTCTCGAGCCTTCACGAAACTTGAACATTGACTTGTCAAATTCTTCAATTTGGACTCCAAAACTCGACCAAGTGATTACCTATCCCGGATCATATCACTGTGAAATTGTTTGCAACTGCCACTTACTTGAGTTTCGAGAAATAATTTGCAGGCATGGAATCGCTGTGCTGATCCGTAATAACGTCAAGTCACTGCCGGACATCTACATATTATTTACGTGGAGGAGAGATGTTTGTAGAGCTTACACAAGGGTCGCCTAAACTACGACGAGTTAAGTAGTACTCTGGGACAGTTGAGATATGACAAAAAGTGTTATACATTTACTTCGCTTGCGTCTATGACTACAGATGACGACGAACAGACCTGAGACATAATGGGGTTGATAGAATGCAAGAAACAAGTAATAAGGAAGACAAGGTTGAGTAACAGAAGTAATGATATACCCTAATTAGCTTTGAAGAGTGGAACATCACAACATACTGGCAGAGGAAGCATACATGATCCAACACGCTCGAAGAGAAAAGGCGCCTAAGAAACTTCGAAAGAAAAGCCCTTTGGAATCGATTTCTAATACAGTAGAGGTATGTGTCAAAATTATTTTGTATATTATTAAAGTGCGTACATTATTAATGATCTATACTTTGTTTGTTATACAGGCAAATACGAGTTCGGGCAAGGGAAGGAAACTGAGGGCACACCCATGACAAATTGGAGACTGTGCACCTATCACTCAGGCACACCTTCAAGCATAATACTATACGCCTTCACCGATCTCATATTCACAACTCTCACTAGTTCGAACAATGAAGTTGTGCAATATATTTGATTGGTACGTTGTTTGCTAACATTTTTAGTTGGTATAGGGTGATGGCAACAGTCATGTGCTCACACAACACTTACAGTCTCCAAATTTCATCACTTCGTCTTCAACAACTGTTATACTCAATGGTCAAGGTAATGGCGGTGACTAAGTAATTTCGATTCCTCAATTTCTGTAGTTCGTGTATTTTTTTTTTTTGTAGGAAATGCAATGTCATACTATTATCCAAACGTACATGACCAATGTGGCGCAAAATTGTGACCTTGGACGAAGACAATTACTACACCAATGTCCAGTTTATTTTATGCTTGTTGCCTCAGTTTATTTTGGTGTGTAAGCCAGATAAAGCAATTTATTTGTTGCCTCACGGTTTATTTTTGGCTTTGAAGACAATAACTACACCAATGTCTAGTTTATTTTATGTTGTTCATTATGGCTTGTTGCTTCAGTTTATTTTGGTGTGTAAGACAGAAAGAGCAATTTATTTGTTGCCTCACAATTTATTTGCTTCTTTGATTTGCTTTAGACTGACACAACTTGCAATGTACACCATAAACAAGTCACTAATATAAACACTAGCAACATTACATTACACTGACTTGCTCAACTCAGCAACTACAAATTCAAATACCGATCACACGTTGAAATCCATAAACAACTCGTCATCTTTACCATCTTTACCATAAACAACCACAGTTTAAACAACCACACATTTAAATCCATCCTAAGAAAATGTAAACACCGATCTCATATAAACCCTTTTCCTTTCGTATCCACTTCCATAGTTCCATTGCCTTCGCGTATTGTCACATTCACCGAAATTTCAATGCTTTTTTCTTCAATTACCTGACACAAAGATTGGAACGTGCGAGTTATATGTTGAACTTCTTCGAGTGCTATAGAATTGTTTGATTTAACAGTAATGTTACTTGATGATTTGCTGCTTGACTCTCCTTGATTGACCAATTCCCAATACTTACACTTAGCACTGCAGCAATTGAACAATTTCCCTTTGTTCTTAGTCTCCCTTTCAACCTTGAAGCACTTCACGAAGCCATATTTACACGAAGGGCAATGTCGTTTGTTCGGGCAATCAACAAAGAAGTGCCTCTTCTCTCTACAGCTATGGCAAACTCCGACATTCTTTCCTGTTATTCTAACACACAAACAACCAACATATTACTAATCAATACACATAAAATTTGAAATCATAATGAGCAAATACAAATTCGAAAACTGCTAACTGCGAAATTAAAATGAAATTTGGTTTTCACTGTAGTTCATCGTCCACAATAAAATAAAAGATTTCTTGAGACCAATGCATACCGTGCGTTGGAGATCCCGTCGGAGGCGACGACGTCGGAATTGGACAAGAATGTTGCACACTGTGGAGATTTTCTCCTTCGGCTTCAACCAAATAAACAAGCCAGTGATGAACTGTAAATGGTAATCCCGAAAGTAGAGACGTTTGATAAATTGAATAATTGTCGAAAGTATTTACGCTTGCCTTCCAGGGTTATCAGATTTTGGGGATAGGGTTTCCATCGCCTTTGACCATTAGCAATTTTTGGGAGATTTCTTCGAACTCGATGAGGGTTTCCATCGGGTTCTCAAGATCTGAGGGATTTTCCTTTCATTCAGTGATATAGGTTATCATATTTTTAGGGTAGGGTTTCTATCGCCGTCGACGGTTCTCAAGAATTGGGGGAGTGATATGGGTTGTTCTCAATTTTTGGGAGATTTCTTCTTGAGGGTTTCCATTGGGTTCTCAAGATTTGGGAGAGTGATATGAGTTGTTTGATTTTGGGGATTTTTAATTTTGGGCCGGGTGGCCGCGTCACCATGTAAACAACCGGGTATTCCTTCATGTACGCATAGGTTGTATTTTTTATATTTTTGAATGTGTTGCTGTATGTTTACAATCTGTTTTGAGTATTAGACTAGGGTCGAACAATTCTTTTTCAAAATAAAATCTAGACCCCCTTTTTGGAAAACAATAATGCTACTTGTACAACTTTTCCCTTCCAGACGACATCCTCTTTCTTTTTAAAAAATTGTTGACGGAAAAAGTGTTTTTTCAAAACTGTTGAATCGTGCACTGCCATATGATACAATATAAAAAATGATATAAAAGTTCATGTACTTGTAGCATTATTGTTTGGAAAATTATCAACAAGTACTAGAGAGTACGTATAATATCACTAATTCAATATCGAATATATATGTGAAAATCAGAAAAAACAGGGCAACAGTGCTCATGAAATTTTAATCGTCGTGAGATTATATCGTATAAAATAACTGTAACTCCAAATAAATTCAGTATACCGCAATCATGAAATTTTAATCGTAGTGAGATTATATCAAATAACTGTAATTCCAATAACCTCGGTATACCGCAACATAAATATAACCCAACACCTCCACAAAACCAATAGAACATCTCTGTGTAGCCTCACTTTACAATGTTCAATGCTCGCATAGAAAGGAACGACGAGGATAACAGAAAATAAGGGAAAACTGCGTAAAATGGAGTGGAACAAGAAAGACAACTATAAACCAAAACTTTTGCACGTGCCAAAGAAATTACCAGCGCCACTTCCAGAAAGCAAATGCAAACTTATCTAAGCAAATTTAGTGCCGAAGAAACCATTAGATCTTGGAACTGGAATGGGTTGCATTACAGGTAAGTACGGTTGTGAAATGGGCATGGGGCTTGGCATTGCAAATGGCTGTTGTCCGCTTGCTATAACTGGAGGATTCATGTACAGCTGCAGTGCCTGAGCTGTAGCACTTCCTGTAAAAAGACTCGTTTTTGGTTAAACATGCCATGAATGTTCCAACAACACTTGAATTATTAGTGATTCTGGTGCCCATATTCATGTGCTGTGCATTTGTGGGTAATAACTAATAACTTACTGAAGTACACACAAGCAAATACATGCAACGATACATAGAGAATAGATCAATGCGACAGAAAAAGAAAAGAAAAGGCATCTATGCTGTGCAAGAAATCGACCCAACTCAGATACTAACTTTTTAACTGAAAATAAAGTATTTTGAGACCAGCAGCCTGAGCAATTGCCCAATGACTAGGAAGCAAACCAAGGCCATCACCCGCTCATCTTCACAACTATTTAGCCGCATGTATTTTATTTCAACTTAATTTTCATATCAACAACTAACAGAACGCAGTCACACTGTCCACAAATGTACACTAGAGGCAAGACAATTATTAACTTCAATAAGGCAACGATATCAGAACATTGGATTCTCATAAAACAAGGGAACTTGAGCAATTTTCCTCATGCGGATCAAGTGTCTAATTCTAATCGAAGATCTCCCAAGTTCCAATTTCAACTCATTTCAGGAATAAGTACTAATACTATCAGAATTTTATTACAGCGTATAAAGTGACTGATAAGCCTCTAATATGCCTCACCTATTCTAGAAGGACTCAGAAGAAGGATGGATTGCATAACATAATCTGGTAAAAGGGGGGAGATGACTAGACTTAGTTAGATTATAGCTATAAATAAAGGTAGAAGTTAGCAATAGAACAGGCTTTTATTGAGTGAGTAGAAGGGAGACCTTTAGGAGAGTTTTGGCCCTCTCGAATGGCTATGGTTTCTTTTCCAATTCTGTAATTTTCCCTAGTTTCATCAATCAAATACAACACTTATTTTCTAGTTCTGATATTGATCATAAACTGCAGCTGGAACCTTATCAGTGACATTTTATAGTTCACCCATTAATTGAAAAATGAACATCATCCTCTCACTAGTAGCCAATAAAAAGAACGCTTAAAAATCAACACTCTGGGAAACAAATGAGCCACCAACCTTTTACGTGCATAAAATTGAAAAAAAAATAAAAATGAATCCAACCCAGGTTCATATAGTGGGCTGAAATTATTCACAACAAACCTTGGTGCTTGGGAAGATGATGTGGAGTCAAGAGAGGCCGCATAGTTGCTTGAGAGAACCCTGCTGCACCCTGAACGAAATCCTTAAACAAGCATAAAAAAGAAACAATAAGGAAATCTCACGGGTGCGGATCAAATGAACAATGAAAATAGAAACGGATAAGTTTGAAAACAAATGACAACAAGAAAGAGATGGAAGCAAGTTCCAACTAAAAACAAAGGCAAATTTGAACAACTGAACTGAACAAGCAATTGGAAACGCAATTGTTAAAGATATCTTGCAGTATCTTCCCTGATGGCATGTTTAACTTCCATATGCAAAAGGCAAGAAATTTTTCCTTGACATGCTCAGTAATCTCTATTTCAGATGCCATATGAGATCAGTTGACAAGAAAAACCGACACAGATACGGTATTGTATTGTGTCTTACATTAGAAATGGGATACATACAGACAAGAGGCCCCACTCGTCCAAGCGTAACCTGGTAGCATCAATTAATTAGAACATCAGCTATCGTGTTGCAAAACATTTATATAGCAATACAACAATAATACATGAAATGGAGTGTAAATGACCGTAGAACATACATTCTGAGGATTAGGATGCACATAGGCAGGCCTAACAGGCTGCATCCTGCTTACCACTTGCCCAATGAACTACACAAAAAAAAAGAAAAATGTACTAAGAATTATGAGTAGCAGAGACAACTTCTTTCAGCACAGACTGGAACAACCACATATAATCATGAGCAACAAATTCACATCCCTGCTCTCTTTTCTGCTGTTTGATTTGGGGCAACATAACATTGCTCCAACAGTTGAAAGCCACAACCCCACGCCCTCTCATCTAACCCCACCCAAATCCCTATAAAAAGGGATGTCTCAAATAATTTAAAACAAATACATCAGAGTGTAAGAATGAAATAGAGAGAGATCTAAGAACACATTAGTCAGTAAAAGTTCAGCACATGAAGTTAGTAATCATTCTATATTTCACGTTCTCGTGACAATAGGAAAGTAAAACCTGTCACTCAATTAGAATAATTATATGCATTATCATAAGGGCAAACATACCGGCTGAACATATGGTGTTTCGGTACCACTATTTCCAACTACCACATTACCACATTGAACAAACTTCATAGGAACAGAAGAACGAGGAGCAAATGAACTGATGTCAACTTCTTGTTGTGTAGGAGCAATTGGTACCATGACGTGGTGGTCTGCTAAATAAGCAACGCTTGCTCCTGTTGGCACCACTGGAGGAGTCACTGATCTATGGTGCAACAGTGATGGAGAAAATATTTTTGCTCCAGGATTGAGCTTAGATTCCTACAGAAAAAGAAACTGTATCATGAAGCTTCTTTATTGAACAATCTTCTAAGGCTTTTCTGGCATTTATGACAATTATTATCTATCAAATAGAAGTATATAACAAAGGTTTTTCTCAGGTCTAATTAAGTTCAAGTTCTTACTATATTTTCCAAAAAACAACCCAACAAAGACTCTGATACTTAAAACTTGTGCAAATATTGACAGTCTAGCAACAGAGTGAAGCTTGTCCCAAACACCACAAAAATGTTGAGTAAGGTTATCAAAAATTTATGTGGTTCGAAGTCCTGATTCTCAGCTGAACTCAATAAAGCCTTACTATAGTCATTTCCTTACGGTTTTCCATCCTCATTAATTTAAACAAAATGGTTATCATAAGATATGTTAGCTAAAATTTCAAAGGTCTAAAATTCCAGTTACCTTAGCAGTTCTATTAAAACTAGAAAGATTTGGAAGCACTGATCGAGTGGAAGTCGAGGATGAACTGAGAAGTGATTCTGAAGCAATATCCACAGTGGGTGTGGCAGCTACAGAAACACCAGATGCAGGAACTTCAGAACATGGTGTCTCCTCTAAACTGGGACTCTCTTGCATCTCATAATCAACTGCTGCAGGACAAGCAGAAGATACTCCTGTTGGTGCTCTTTGCATATTTGTTTCATCAGGAATGCTCTCAGCAGCAGTTGATTGTTCACAAACACCTACTATATGCAAACAACTACAATTACATACCCAGAGAATAACTAGATAAAAAGAAGAAGAAGAAGAAGAAGCATCCACTAAATAGAAACTCACAGTCTAACCCAGTCAAAGTAGAAGGAAAGGTAGGAACAGGAACATGAATGAATTTACTATCATGCACAAGAAGGAAAGAAGTTTCTAATTTACTGGTCTAGCAAGGATGACCATTGCATTTAGGCATATCAACTAACAATGTCCTGAGAACCAATTCTATCATTCGGAAAGTTTGTTTCAAATATTGTCGTAAAGGCTTAAACTACCAAAGATTCCAGGATCTCAGAGGTTAGTTTAAACTTCATTCAAATCTCGATTCAGTTTCCAATTGGCAATTACTAATGAATAGTTGTGAGTACAGTTTACTGGTCTTCGTTCAGATCAATTGTGGTTTGAGTGGATGGTGAAATTTCACATACACGAATTCAAGCTTCCTTTTTATTATTGAAGACTTAGAAACAACTTCAGCAAACGTACTTCACATTGACTTTACTATGCAATTCCAACCCTAGTCATAAATTGTAATGCCTGAAAAATTGTGGGGGTCAATGGGCCATCATTGTTCGCCCATATTAATTCTGCAGTGCCATCCTTCAAATTCATCAACAAGATGTTTGAGTTTTGTTACACTGTAAAACTTCCGAATCAACTTCTCTTGAAATCATAATCCTAAACACTTAAAAGCTCCTAAAGTCCCTAAAACATCATTCAAATGTGCTGCTTACATAGTTACATCTCCCTTAACATGCCAGAAATGTCTTCATTGCTCTACTGAAAACAAACCCATCTATTACAAGCACCAAACACTACTCAAAATTTTGGCCGACGAGAAACAAAAACAGCCAGCTACTTATTATCTTTCCTGTCCAGCAACAATTTTAGTTCCAAGTCAGAGCCATGCTCATCTTGCTGAGCCATCAAGCTCCAATGCCCCAATTGCCCCAGCGTACAGCAGAAAAATACATGTATGAAAAAAATATATGCACAACACATAAAATCCACTTCCTACCATGGAAGATGTTCGATGAGATGGTATTTTATCAAATTATTTCAACCAATAAGAACACAAGTGAGACTTACTGCTTAAGCCTTGAACTTCATGGCTCTGCAAAGTAGAGAGACATTAAATTATGTCAATCTAGTAGAATAAAGATAGAAGAAAACAACTTTTACCAAATGCATTGAGCTTATGTTGATACCAACATACAGTTTTCTCATTTAGAAACTCGTTATCCCTGCAATCCCTTAGTTTGTCCTGTGAGCCATCCCCAACCTGCCTGTCATTAATAATTAATAGAATGTGTTGATGAGATAATAAACTTACTAAGATTAGTATCGAAAACCAAAAAAAAAGTAGAAAAGACGTAGAAAGAGAAAGAAAAAAGACAAGCAATAAAAATGATTCCTTAAAAGAACGGCCATAAACAGGTAAATTGCAAAGAACTGGGTGAATACTGATTGTCCACTATAATAATAATAACCACCTAAAAAGGCTGAAACACGATCACCAGTAGCAATTTTTGTACAACATCAGCAGAATATCAGTTATTCTTCATGGAAAATTCATTAATGAGGGTTTGGCCCTGCATTCGACATCAAGCTTGGAGGAAATAAAGCCAACAAAATGCCAAAACATGAAGACATGCCAAAACTAATGGTTATGCAACAGAGAATTTTAGAGAAAAAGAAAAGCAATTTTAATGGTAATCTCTACCTTCCATCAACCGGAACAGCGAGTACTTCTTGTTTCTGCATCAGCAAAAGATTGGTAAAATATTAATCCAACCACCTCAGAGTTGAAAGTGATTCTAATGACATGCAGCAAGAAATTAAAAAAATGCTCAGGCACAAATTCACAAAATGGAACAAATTGCATATTTCGTTCCATTTTACAAAACAGTAGCCGTGCATATTTCTTATCAGCAGGGATGTTCACCATTTTTTACTTTAATAATATTCACCTCTGAAAAATCTCTTGCAGAATTGGCTGCGACATTTGCCTTCTGAGCTGTAGAAATGCAATCAAAACCACTCTCCTTTTTGGCAGAAGGCCTGCATGTAAAGGGTATCTTAAGACTTTATACTCCACAACTTCTCTATTTATCAGGATGGCCCCCACAAACTAATTTCTGAAGCAACAAATTAAAAGGTCCAAAGCATCTTACTGAAATCTATATGTAATCAATATTGGATGATTTTTTAAGATTATTTTTGTGTGCAGAATTTTTTCAAATACTTCATAGTCCCACCCCAAAAATCTCCTATTCCATAGATGAAGATGAATCTTGAGTTGCCAAATAATACTGGCTGAGAAAAGTGTTGTAGACATTTTACCTTGTTTGACTTCTGTGGCTTTTATCCCCATTGGACTCGTTCGATTCTGTCGCTTTCTCCTCTCTCTTTAAGCCTTCATTGATGTCTGCAATATCCTCTACACGATCACCCCCTCCGTATCCAGTAATTCCATTTGCAGGAAGAGGAACTCCCTAAACATATACCAAAATTTATTACAGAAAACTCTCATCAGACATCAAATCATCACGTTTATTTGAACTTCCAAAAATGAAAAAACCAAAAGCTACTTGCCTTTGCAACAACTTGTACAAGATCTTCTGATTGAACTATAAGTGTCTCTATCAAACTTCCATTCATTACATTGGTACCTCGATTCCCCTTCTTAATCATCCTCGCTTTCTTCAGGACAATAGCTAGACAAAATACAAATCAATCAATCAATAAACAAATTATCAAAGTTTTCTTCAGTATCTATCATTACACTTCCATTCAGTTGTACTATATAAACATTTTTATTAGCAATTGTTAATGTATCTACAAATGGAATTCAAAAACCCAAAATCCTGACTTCTCAAATCCAATCAGAAGAAGTAACTCAATTTGATATGAAAACAAGGGAAATTGAACCAACACCCCCAGATACCCAACGGAAATACAAATCGAGCAAAACAACGAAAACCCATCTACCCAAAATGTTTTCAGACGACACAATGAGCAATACTCGGAAATATATTCTATAAATCAAAGAAACACGGATAGAACATGCAAAAAGCATAACAATAAATTCCATGATACCATAGTCATTGTCAACAGACGCGGTGTAAAAGATTCCAGAATAGACAGAGCCATCTTTGACATGAACATCAACCGGGAGGCCAACAATGCACATCGTTGCTAATAGCAGAGCATCACTCACTGAAGCAGCCATAGCCGCCTTGTTTTTAGCATCTTCTACCAATCCTTCCTTCCTGCAACCCATTTGATCGCTGTACTTCGCTTGTTGAATATGAATACTGTATTGTTGGGATTTAGTAATGATTATCGGAACACAGTATAGAGAATGAATTGAGAAATTGCAGAGGAGATCTGAAGGAGAATGAAACCTGGAGAAATGGTGGTACGGGGAACAGAGCGAATTTACGCGCACGTTCCAACTTTTTATTTTATTTTACAGGGGCTTCCTTTTGCAGAATTTTGAGATTATTGCCCTAATACAATCTAGAATATTCTCTTGCCTACCCTGCTAAAATGATAATTTTAAATTGGATAAAAATTAATTAAGTTGAAATGCGTGAATTTACTTTGCTCCTATTTGGTAGATAGGAATGATAAAAAAATCCGACAAACTTGATACCCGTGAACCCCGTCCTGAATGAGATGATGATTACCCGCTTAATTGGAGATTCGGCTCATGGGCAAGGCAGGTAACTTCGCCTTGAGGTGGGTACGGGTACCGCTCCCCGTTTAAATTTTTATTTATTTATTTTTAGAATTCAATATTTCAAATGAAAAATTTCACTTAATTTCATTAATTCTAATAGAAAATGGTAACTAAGATTATATAAAAAAATATGATAAATAATAAAAGTCTTTATTTACCAAATATATTTGAATAATTTAACTTATAAAAATAAATAAATATTTAAAAATATATTATTATCTCACTTTAATGAATGTGAACAATAAAATGAATTATCAAAAACTTTTTTAAAAAATAAATGGGATAGTAAACGGGACAAAGGTCCAACCCTGCCTTAAACGGATAACGGGACATGAACGGGACGGAAAATTGTATGGCGAGGAGGTTGCCCCGACCCCGACTCCGACTCGTTGCAATCCCTATTTGTATGAATTAGAATTTTATCAAAATTTAATAAAAACCTAATTTTAATCTAGATCAAACAAAGATTTATAATTTTGAGGTAAAAATTACTTAAAAATAAAAGAAAAATAAGTTATTTAAATATGTTATAAAAAAAAGTTGTTGCCATACAAAAAATGAAGCTTAATTAAATGGTCCAAGAATTGGAGTCCAATTAGGAAGTTCAAGATATAGGCCCAAATGAGACCATAGAAGAATATAGCGGAGGCCCATAAACAAAGTACTATCATCGCCCAAACCTGAAGGCCGCCTAGGGTCCGAGCGAATATTCTCGCCCAAGCCTTTGAGTCGCTTAAGATTTGAGCGAATATGGTGCCTTGTGATTATTTAAAACGACGGTTATTGAGCAACCTTATCACATCCCACTATCCAAGAATCTCGGTTATAAGCGGTTAAACAACAAGAGTAACAACAACATTTGCAAACGGCAATTCCTTGACAAGTCAGCCATCACGAAGAAAGTGGGTAGTTATAGAGGGCCAAGCGGTTTTCAAGCAATTTTACACAGAAAAGAGTCAAATGAGTATAAAAAGGAAAAAAAGACATAGAAAGAAAGACCCCAAATCAATCATTCTCAACAGAGAATATGTACTTTCAATTCATTTATTTTTTAAGCACAAACTTTCAATTTACTTCGTGTGCTTGTGCTCCTTGGAGGCGTTTTGCTTCTTCCCAATTGTAATTTTCATAAATAAAGCACCCATTTTTGAAACTTTATCTCAAGAGGCCTGTTCCTTACACAATTGTCTGAAACTTTTTTAATTGTTAGCGATAATCCGCCCGAAACAATCTGGCAATGCCCAATAGGACCATTAGTGTTTTAGGATACGAAAAGTGAAACATTATGCCTCATAAGAATTCTAATAAAGAACCGCAAGCTAAGGAGTAGTCCAGTTGTAATTGAACAATATGAGGAGCAGGAAAGCTTTCTACGAATAGAGGGACAAAGTCAAAGCAGTCAAAGTCCCTACGAGCCAATAACAGAGTTGACTCCTCGAACCATGCGTGCATTGCTTGGGGAACTCATACAGAATGTCGTTGAACAGGTAAATCTACGAAATGTTCATAATATGGAAAGATTTACCCAAAATGGGAATATACATTATAACAACATGACCAAACAACTAAATACATTAAATAAAATTATGAATAAGTTAGTGGGCCAAATATGTCAACCAGTTGTACAAATAGAGAATCACTTTCAAATCAGGGCAATTGTGGGACATCATTCCCCAGTCCTAAGTTCGAATCAAGGAATATAACCACATTCTGGACCATCTACTTCAAACTAATGGGGTAGTGGGATGCCAAATTTGAATTGTGGTAATGGGATGTCAAACTTGGGGAGAACCAAATTTAAGAGACAATGTCCAAAGTAATGGACAGAACACCCCGTGTGTCAATGATGGCGGAAACACTCAAACCAACGGTAATAATGGTCTGAATAACGGCGTTTTTGTCACCAACCAAGGACCAAACATTAGGCCTCAAGTAACTCAACCACTGAACCAACCCGTAAGAATTTCATATGATCCCAATGTTATGTTGAGGAATCAAATTATGGAAATAGTGCAGGATCAAATGGATTTTGGGGTTCGTCCTGTTATTAGGTCGACTTATACAAAGCCATATCCTGATTGGGTAGATCAGGCATATTCGTTGCCTAGAGGGTACAAAGTGCCAAATTTTCATTATTCACGGGTCTAGGAGAAGTGTCTATTCTGGAACATATAGGGCGATTCACATTGCAAAGTGGTAAAGTAATTGACTATCACAAAATGAGACCGTTCCCTAGTTCTTTAACAGGAGTAGCTTTCTCCTGGTTCATTAATTTGCCGCAAACTCTATTCAAACATGGCAATGACTAGAACAATTGCTCCACACTCAGTTTTATAAGACTGGATCTGAAGTCACTTTGGCCGATTTGACGAATTTACGTCAAATGTCAAACGAATGGGTAGAAGATTTTCTTCAAATGTTTAAAACAATCAGGAGCAAATGTTCCGTACCTCTGCCCGAAAGAATTCGTCAAAATCGCTCAAAGTTGTTTGGGTTTTGATTTGAAAAAGAAATTTCAGGACGGGGAATTTCCTGATCGTTTCCAACTTAGCGCGAATGTGATTAGGTATGAACGATTGATAAGAAAAGAATAACAAATGAAAAACTCTAGCAAGGGTACGTGATTCGGTATGAATGATTAGTAAGAGAAGAAGAGCAGATGAAAAATGCTAGCAAGGGGACTTATTATAGAGACCCAAATTTCGACGTGCATACTATTAATGATGAATATTATGATCAAACTGAAGTATGTTTGGCCGAATTAATTAAGGGAGATGCGCATGTTTGTCCTATGATAGCCAAACCCAGAGCGTCGGGCAAGAATGAGCCTATAAAAGATGAAAACAAAAAAGTTACAATGTTTTAATTTGATGTGATAAAAGCTGACCTTATATTTGACAAACTGTATAAGGATGAGCAGATAAAATTGAACGATAAGCATAAATTGCCAGACCCTAAACAAATTAAGGGTAAAAAATATTGTAAATGACATAATGCATGGTCACATATGACAAATCACTATTTGGTCTTTCGTCATGTATTACATGATGCAATCGAGTCATGGCGGATCACGTTCGAAGAAAAAAAATGGCAGCGGATGAAAATTCTTTCTCACAGCTACTTGGGGTGAACATGGTATTGATAGGTTTAAAAAATAAGTTGCCAAAATTTAAGTTGGTTGCAGACGATGGAGAATAAGATTCTGAGCCATATCCCAGCGTCTTCGAGCATACAAATGGAAAGAGCCTAGAAAAGATGAGGGCGTCTTGTGTACTAGATACAAAAAAGAAGTAGAGGCAAATGTGGAGAGACTAGGACTATGACAACATCACCATCGCCCTAATTTTGTCCCATCCAACCTGTTGGAGTGAGATGTATATCATTCTATGAGGGACCGCTTTTTGAGATGTAGTTCATGCCAATAAATAATGGGAGGACATTCAGGCCGCAACCTCGTCAACCAAATGTATGACATTCTTTCCAGCATAATGCAGGAAGGTTGATACCTTTCAATGAGATACCTAGAACTCAACAAGGGTATTTTAACTGAATTATGAACGAATGATGAGGCAACAACAAGGATTGCCACGTCCTAAGGCGCCTAAACTACTCGAAGTGGTCAACCAAAACATTCTCGAAGATAGTAAAGAGACTGGTATTGGTGAATCAATGAAGGAGTTACGAGAAAGCTCTTCCGGGAGATCAAAGTTTGAGCAAGGGAAAAAAGATGAAGAAGATCCAGAGCAACCCCTCACTATTCAGTTCGGTACGTTACCTCCTGTCATGACTAATAATTATTTATTAGCCAATGAAATCAAAAACAAAGAGAATGAATAGCAGGAAAGGGATTCAAATTGTCGCACAGAGTGAAGTGTCATTTTTAGTAGATGCACTTACTGAAATGTTCAGTTAAATGAGGCCAAACATAGTGGCCCTAGAAGAGCCAGTAATTGGTAAAAAGGTATTCAAGGAATTTTAAATGAGTTGTCAGCAACAAGGATAAATTGCCGATATTCAGGCCTTCAAAATTAAGTTAATGGCTTTTAATAAAGAATGTAAAGACAAGATGAGAGAAGAAACGACATTAAAGATGTTGGAAGACAAATTGACAGTGTTCGAGTTGGAGCATAATATGGGTCGAGAAATCAATAAGGTGGATTGCTTAGAAGAGGAAGTGCTCACAAGGAACCTAGGCGATGAGGTAATGGGGATCACAAAGCCTGGATATGTGCAAGCACAAGACCCCTTAGTTAAGGTGAATATCGACGACGAAGGAGAAGATCGCCCAACATTTGTCAGCCAGATGCTTAGTCAAGTGGTTAGCAATAAATTAATCGTTTTATTAAAAGAATATAAGGATTGTTTTGTTTGGGAATATGAACACATGTCTGGTTTAGATAAAAATTTGGTAGAACATAAATTATCAACTAAGCCAAATTTTAAACCTCATAAACAACCTCCTAGACGTTTTGTCCATAATGTACTTCCTGATATAAAGAAAGAAATTGAGCGATTATTAAAAACGGGTTTTATTATGACTGTTAGATATGTTGAATGGTAGTCTAATATTGTACCAGTATTTAAAAAGAATAGTAAATTAAGGGTGTGCATAGATTTTAGAAATTTAAACTTAGCAACGTCCAAAGATAAATATCCAATGCCTAAGGGTGTGCATATATTTTATTAGGACAGTCGATATGTTGAATGGTAGTCTCTTTAGTAGATTCAACCGTCGGACACGTGATGTATTCTTTTATGGATGGATATTTAGGATACAATCAAATTTACATAACTGAAGAAGATATACACAAAACTGCCTTTAGATGCCCTAGGGCTTTAGGGTGCTTTGAATGATAGTTATGTCTTTAGGCCTGAAAAATGTAGGGGAAACTTATTAAAGGGTAATGAATTTGATTTTTCATGATATGATAGGCAAGTTTGTCGAAATTTATGTAGATGATATAGTGGTCAAATTTATTAAAGATGAAGACCATTTTGAACAACTAAAACGTTCATTTGAGCGAATGAGGCAATACAAACTAAAGTTGAATTCTTTGAAATGTGCATTTGGTGTTAAGCGGGAAATTTCTTTGATTTTTTAGTACATAAAAGAGGGATTGAACTCGATAAGAATAAAACGAATGTTTAGGCCAAACCACCTAACAACAAAAACGAATTGCAAAGGTTTTTAGGCTAAGTAAATCTTTTAAGATGCTTTATTTCTAATTGTGCAGGGCGAATGAAAGTTTTTTCTCCTCTTTTAAAACTGAAAATTCAGGACGAGTTCGTCTGAAAAGAAGAGCATCAAAGATTTTTAAAAGTCTGAAAACATATTTATCAAGTTCACTAGTATGGTGTATCGGCTGAACAAGAATCGATAGTTGGTGTGTATGTATCGGCTGAACAAGAATTAATAGCTGAAATGGTTGCGCAAGAAGACCAATTTGGTGAAGAAATGGCGATTTACTATTTGAGTAGACGGTTAACAAAATGTGAATGTAATTACTCTGCTATTGAAAAATTATATTTTGCTTTATATTTCACATCTACAAAATTAAAGGCTTATTTACGGCCTGTAACTGTTTATTTAGTTTCTAAAGCAAATCTAGTTAAGTATATGTTTTCTCGTCCTATATTACACCAAATGATAAGCCTTTGGACTCTATCATTGTCGGAATTCGAGATACAATATATACCCCAAAAGGTAGTAAAAAATCAAGCATTGGCTAACTTTTGGCCGATCATCCATGCCTCGACATACCTAAGGAGATTGAGTCGGAGATCAATTCATTCGAATTAAAATATTGGGTTTTGTATTTTGATGGATCAAAAACCTCTAGTTGGTGTAGGGGTAGGTATAGTTTTGATAAATCTCTTGGGGATTTATAATAAATTTTCTTTCACCTTGGATAGAATGTGTACTAATAATCAAGCCAAATACGAAACATTAATCGTGGGTTTAGAGCTGTTAGTAGATATGAAAATAAAGAATGTGATCATTAGGGGCGATTCTCAATTGGTAATTCACCAATTAATAGGTGATTTTAAATGTAAAAGTGATTCTGTCATAAGTCAATATGTAATCGCCTAAGAGTTGTTGGAAAAATTTGACCAAGTAGAGATTCAATATGTTAATAAGATATATAATGATATAGCAAACGAATTAGCCCAAATGGCTTCTGGTTATTCAAAAGTTTTAAATTCGGAATCTACTTGTCAGGATGGAGTAATATTGCCCGTAGTACAAAGGAGGGCGAGAATGATTGGAGTTCATTGCATACAAGATGGGGATGCAATAGATTGGAGGGTAGAGATTAAAAGGTTCTTGAAAGAACCTAATAAGGACAGTGGTAGGAAAATGAAGTTGCGTTCGTTGAATTATGCATTGATAAATGATGAGCTATTTAAGAAACTCTCAGATGGTATACTACTAAAATATGTGAGTTTGCAAGAAGCCAAAACGATCATGGTTGAAGTGCATGAAGGGATATGTGTGAGCCCTTCAAGCTGGCCAAATGATGAGATGATTGATTGTGAGGAGTGGATATTTTTCGCCCAAAATATGATAGTTATGTGTTCAGTATGCAAAGAGTTGTTTAGTATGTCAAAAGCATGGTCCGATACAAAAAGCTTCAGCAAGAGAAATGACACACATTATTAAACCCTGGTCGTTCAAAGGTTGGGCGATAGACTTGATAAGGAAAATTTATCCCCCACCGTCCAAGCAACATACATTTATAATAGTTGCAACAAATTTTTTCACTAAATGGGTAGAAGCGATACCTTTAAAAGAGATCTCTCAAAAAAGTGCCATAAATTTTATTTGTAACCAAATTATTTATAGATTTGGGATTTCAAAAACTTTGATGGTAGATCATGGAACTTCCCTTAATGAAGATCTAAGTGAAGGAATTTTTGAGCTAGTTTAGAGTTAAGTTAGTAAACTCAACACCTTATTATGCTCAATCTAATGGGCATGCAGAATCTTCTAATAAGATTCTAAAAAAATCATAAGAAAAATAATAAATGAAGATGCCAGAAATTGGCACGAATGTTTAAATAAAGCTTTATGGTCTTACAGGACGTCGCCTTGTTCAAGTACCAAAGTTACTCCTTTTCAACTTACTTATGGACAGGAGGTTGTTTTACCTATGGAAATTAATGTGCAATCGATCAGAGTGTGTTTGCAACATAATTTAAGTGATGGCGAGTATGCCGAGTCATTAGCCCAAAACCTATTGGAGTTGGACGAATTAAAGTTGAATGTCCTAAATAGATTGCAAGTTCAAAAATAAAGAATGACTAAATTTTATAACAAAAAAGTTGTAGCCAAATTTTTTAGTTTGGCGAATTGGTTTCGAAAATAATACTCCCTTTGGATAGTAAATATTCAAAGTATGGCAAATGGTCACCCAATTGGGAAGTGCCATATAAAGTGAAAAGCATATTGCCTAATGGAGCCTATCATTTGGAAGATTTAGATGGCACTAAGCATGTGAGATTCATTAACGGCAAATATTTAAAAAAGTACGTGAAAAGTAAACAAATAAAAACATAAATAAATAGCATTGTTGAGCGATCATGATTAAATAAAACAAGAATGAAGTACGTTCAAATAAATTCTTTTATTATTAAATATTCATTACAAACCGTGAAATACAAAATGCAAGATGCTCTCTAAGCCGCAATTGGAAACAGGTTGTCATCATTCTTTTATCAATCACAAAGAAAATGGCGAATTGGCCTTAACCCGCCTTCCTAAATACATTTATGCAATGATGGCAAGAAAGCTGAGAAGCACTTTCAGCAAACAAGTGGCCTGAGAAGCACTTGCAACAAGTAATTGCCTCTCATCTAGAACTCCATTTGGAGAACATAAATGGAGGCGCTGAGAATACCTTCATTGGCCAAATGTGATATCAAGACAGACAACCAAATGGGTAATAGATCAAATGATAGTTGATTAATTATCTGAAATGCCAAACGATGGCAAGTAAGCTGATTTTGTGGAGAATGAAGATGAAAATGACAAATGCATAACATATACGCTTTTATAGAGCTGTGAAGGTGAAGAGACGGAATATGAATGACCACTTACATGTATAGTAATCGAAATTAAATGACCCAAAAGTTCGAAAAATAAGATCGAAATACCAAAAGTTTTGCTTCGTGTAAAGATTCCATGAGGGAAAATGTATATGAGTTTAGCACAAGGTAATTAAATGCTTGGGGGGTTGACAATTGAAGAAGACGTCAATTATTACGCAAGTAAATAATATAGTCGTTTCATTAATGACATTGGTTATCGTTACATTCAAATTAACTGTGGCTGCGGGCATAAAATTACTAGGAGAATAAAGGCATCAATGTCTTAATTACAGTTTACCCCAAACTGAACGCATTTGTTCCCTAAGTTTCCTCAATTCCTCGCTCTTCTTAGAAGAAACAGCAGACAACTCAGTTGCAACATCCTCGTCAACTTCCAACTTTGTATAACGCTCAACCAAAGACTTAGTTCGTTCAACTCCTTGGGAAGCATTACGCTTCTTGGTAGATAATCTAGCCCTACAATTGTCCATCATTGCTTGAAGTTCCTTTATCTCTGCAGCTAAGCTTATCATCAAGGAATCCTCAACCATAACTTCAGAGGAGATTTCATTTAATTTGACCTTGGATTTATCAATATCTTGAAGTAAAAACTCATTTTCAAATACAACATAGAGATACTGAGTACTCTTGGCCTTCAACTCGATGTTCCTGTTTAATAAAGAGCTGATTTTGGAATGGATAATCTTCAACGTCACTTTAAAGTTAGATGAATTGTCAAGCAAATGAAGCTTAAGTGCTTGAGTTATTTTTGCGCTCAAAAGCTCAAATTGATCTCTTCGTTTAGCAGTACTGGTTTTGCTGATATCCATGTCCATGAAAGAAACATATTCAAGTACTGATTGCTTGAGAACCTTCATATTTTCTTCCGAGATTACAGCAGAAGAAGCAGAAGGATGATTGGTTAAGGAAGGGCGAGATGTTCTTACTGTTCCCAAGAAGTGAATAAGTCCTGGATGGAACGCATGATGACATCAGCATCCTATAAAAAAAATGCAAGCTTAGCATTTTCACTACAGTAAATGAGGTGAAGATAAAAAATGAGACATAGGCTACCTCATCAGCAACTTTGGAAAGTTCGGGCACGTCACTGGTTGACTAAGCTACCTGTGGAGACTTCCCCTTATCTGGACGAGTAGGTTCTACCACAACGGGCAGATCCATGGGAACCTCTGCAGAATTCAAGAAGCAATGAATTGAAAGCTAATAGTACAAGTAAGGGTAAAGATATTAAGATATGTATTACCTTCCGGCTCAACACCTGGGGGGTCAACGCCCTGGGAAGGTGGCAGCTCTCCAAGTAGTTGTGGTAAATACTCTGGGGCTATGGATTTCCCTTTAGGCAAAACCCCTGCATCAGATGACTTGAATGAAGCAGCTTCAGTAGGAGGCAATGGAGCAGGGGCTGCTAAGACTAGAGCCTTCGAAAGAGAAGTTGAACTCTTCTGGGAAAATTCAGGTAAAGCATTAACCCATTGAGGATTTTTTTCATGAACAAACAAACTCAATTACCTTTCTTCTAAGAATGAGAAGAGCATCATCATCATCACCCTACAAAATTGGCGAAGTTAAGGCTGGCCGTTTGAAGCTGGAAGCACCTTTAGTTGTACTAGCTTGAGCAAATGGGGAACCGATTGAAGAATATGTTGTTTAGCACGAACATGTGGCGAGTGAGAATGAGAAATGTGATTCCTAATGGACATGGGGTGGCCAGAAGAGGAGAAGTAGATGAAGTCTTTGGCCGATCCAGTAAGTGGAAGGCACAGTTAGCATCAGTTGTGAACAACCTGCGTTTCACCGATGGTCAAAGTTGGTCAAAAAGAGGATGAGTGACAGCAGTGAGATTAAAAGNATCAGTTGCGAATAGCCTGCGTTTCATAGACGGCCATAGTAGTCAAAAAGGGGATGAGTGACAGAAGTAGAGTTGAAAGGGGCTAATGAGAAACTGTTTGACAAAATATTATTACGGGAATCAACGGCTTGTGCCTCTGTTTTATTAATAGTATGAAAACAGTCTATCAAAATTTTGGAAAAGTAAGGAGGAACCAGCCACGTTTGGCTAAAACCGAGCTGAGAAGTAAAAAATTGAGGTGCATATATCTCAACCCCGACTTTGGCATTTGTTCCGGTTAAGATGTCATGGAACAGTTCTCTCCCAACCAAAAATTGGACTCAAATGGATAAAAAGTGCTCACTTCATTCATGGTGGAAGGAGGTCGCACATAAATAGGAATTTGATGAGCCGAAAAAGGAAAAAATGAAGGGGTCGAGTTCAAATTGTAAAAGAATGTGAAAACGTCCATATTGGACATATTAACAGGGTTCAATTGATGGATGAATAGCCCATAACAACTGACCGATCGAGGAGGAGATGGTGGAGAACCAAGCTGGGGAAAGTATGCTCTCAACTACAATTAAGCGAGTCAAACAGGCCCACTGCCGTGGGAAACGTACCATTCCTTAATTGAAATTGGAGGAAAGCCATGCCTCTATAAAAGGTGGCTAAAAAGAATGAACACAGATTCAAAGGTCTACCATGCGCTAATTCGTGCGCTATGGGTAGATAACTCACATAAGGTTTCATGCTGGGCACACAAATAATGTATTTACAAAGCCAAACTTGAAGAAAGGCTATACACTCAGTATGGGAAGGTTCAGTGCTAGAATGATTATAAAGCCCTAGCATGCCCGAATAGGACTCAGTAAGTTTTTTGTCAAACTTTGGGACAGCACCGACGATCAAAATGCCAGGAAAAATGGTGTCGCCCAAGGGCGGAAGATTTACTAGGGCTCCAACATCCCTTAAGGTTGGACCAATGGAAAAAACAGAAGTAATATACTCAAAAGACCAAAAACTCAGAGTAATAGGAAAAATCATCGTGTCATAAATAGGAGGATGGAGAGTAATTTCTAATAAGTTTCGAAATCCTATCACGATCAAAAGTCGCTTTGGTAGGACCATGATTCACCATGCGTGCATGCTATCTACGGAAACTAGCATCAGTTTTAGGCCAAGTGCGAATACCTTTCTCGCTGATTGACTTCAATGGTAGAGAGTTCAGAAAATGAGGGCTTTCAGTGCAAGTGAATAATCGACCCACTGCTGCTTGCCCAATATATTCAGCATCATTAAACGATGGACCCAGGTAGAATTCATTGCGGTCATGGCGAGCTTGTGAAAGAAAGCTTGAATTTACATATGGTTTGGTAATGCGGTTTTGGAAATCCTCGAAAATAAGGGAGTTATCGGAATGAGTTTGTGAAGTCGCCATTTGCAACAAAATACGGACGTTGTGGAGAGTTCTTGAGAAGCGTAGTAAAGAAGTAAGGTGATGAACAATGACCTTTATAGAGAAGCACGATGTAAAGACGTGAATGTAATGACGCGACGAAGTGGCGTGTCTTTTAGGTTATAGGGGTGTGTAGCGTTACACTTTTCAGGTTGTAGAAGGGTTACCGCCAAACTGAATTAATGATTGAAATTTAAGTATTACCGAAAAATACAAAGGAAGAATATGACAAAAATTAATAATTGGTATTAATTCTGCCATATTGGGGGTAATTGTTGACATCCAAAAAATGAAGCCAAATTAAATGGTCCAAGAACTAGAGCCCAATAAGAAGTTCAAGATATAGGCCAAAATGAAACCATTATAAAATATTGCGGAGACCCATAAACAAAGTACTATCATCGCCCAAGCCTGTAGGACATCTAGGATCTGAGCGAATGAAGCGCCTTACTATCGCCCAGAGCGATGATCTCATTCTCGCCCAAGCTTTTGAGTCGCTCAAGATTTGAGCGAATACGGTGTCTTGTGATCACTTAAAACGATGGTTATTGAGCAACCTTATCACATCCCACGATCCAAGAATCTTGATTACAAGCGGTTAAACAACAAGAGTAACAACAACAGTTGCGAACGATAGTTCCTTGACAAGTCAGCCATCACGAAGAAAGTGGATAGTTATAGAGCGCCAACAATTTCCAAACAGTTCTACAGAGAAAACCGTCAAATGAGTATAAAAAGGAAAAGAAGACATATAAAGAAAGACCTCGAATCAATCACACTCAACAGAAAATATGTAACTTCAATTCATTTATTTTCAAAGTACAAACTTTCAATTTACTTCGTGTGCTTGTGCTCCTTGGAGGCGTTTTGCTAATTCCCAATTGTAATCTTCATAAATAAAACACTTAGGTGGTGTTCTCTTTATGTTTCAGTTTTGTGTTTTGAGTTTTGAATTCATTTTGTATTTTGTGTTTTGAGTCTCTGTTTTGAAATTTCTGAAAATGCGTTCTGTTTTTGGTTGGTCCAAAAATTGGAACTTCACTTGCACAATTTGTTTGATAAGCATTTATTTATTATTATTATTATTATTATTGGTCATTTTGGAATAAAAGATTTGACTAAATGACACTTTTGGGAATCTGCCACGAGCTGAATTAGGTTATAATATCAAAAACTGTTTTTTCGTTAATTTAAAACTTTCTTAAATCGACAATCAATTTAATAAAAATATCGAATCACATTTGTAACCATCATAAAAGGGTAAGTAGATTTACTATTATCGAACTTTGATCTTAGTTCATCGTTGGCAATTGACACGTGGAAAATTGCTTGGATTTGTCTTCTACGTCTCATTGGTATTTTTATATGACTTTTAATTTTTTTTTTTGTTTAAATCCTTAGTTATATTAATATCGAGAATACGTGAATTCAAATTTTTTTTGTAATTTATTTTATTTCATTGAATAATTTATACATTGCATACAAACTATTTCATCATTTTCAGCCAACTATATATGACTGATGGCATGGGCGGAGATAGGGGTGGGCTCATGCCCAAGCCCAACACCTGTTAAAAAAAAATGGTTAAAGCCCATGTCTTTCTCAACTGGATGTCGAAGATGGGGTTCAACTTTGATCCAGCAATGCCTTTCTCATGAAACCCATGTCTTATTCCTCAAGAATAGGCTGAAATTTCGAGAGGGTTTTCGAGTACTCGGTTAAGTACTGTGAGAAATGGAGAAAAGATGGGAAAATTATGAGAATAGTGAGTTTTGGAAGCAGCCTGATGGGATGGGTTATAGGCCGTGTTTGGATTTCTGTGAGAAATACAGTAAGGAAAGTGGTGAGATTGTTAAGGACAGGACAAAATATTTGATGGTGGTGGTTTCAGGAGGGATGAATCAACAGAGAAATCAGATTGTTGATGTTGTTATGATTGCAAGAATTCTTGGGGCTACTCTTGTTGTGCCCATCTTGCAAGTTAATGTCATCTGGGGTGATGAAAGGTTTGTCATTTCTTTTTTCAATCTTTATTTTACTTCTTGTTTTTACAAGTTCTGCGATTGAACCTCCCATTTTATGAAGTAAAGTCATTTTGTGCCCTTTAATCAATGAAATATTCTTGTCACGTTTTTGTCATTTTTGTTTGCTTTGGATAGCACTATTTTGATTAACAATACCACTCAAATTTTAACACTTGTCAATTTGATAGATTGAAATTCTTTTTGTTGGAGTATTAAAGTTATAGATTGAATTTCCTTCTTTTATGATAATAGTCTTGGAGATTGTTTTTCTGTGGTTAAATCATTTTGTTTTTCTTGCGATTGTACAGTGAATTTTCTGATATATTTTATTTGGAACATTTCAAGAATGTTTTGGCAAATGATGTTAGAATAGTTTCGTCGCTTCCTTCTACGCATTTGATGACAAGGCCAGTCGAGGAGAAAAGAACTCCACTTCATGCTCCTCCCGAGTGGATTCGCTCATGCTATCTTAAGCGGGTAAGAAAAGACATTTCGAATTATTTAACTGACTTATATATTTGTGGCTAAGAAGATTGGTGTTGGTATCACTAATATAAGAAGTAGAAAATATCTGAAAGAAGTAGTATGCTTTGGTGGTAGCTTAGTTTAGTGCTTTATCAATGG
>OU503037.1:39311035-39321503 GCA_912172775.2 Fraxinus pennsylvanica | reverse complement strand
CTGTTTCACTATAACCAACATATGAAATCATGAAAAGAAAGGTACAAGCCAATGTAATTATCTAAGAAGAAATTCCAACTAAAAATATAGAAGAACCTAACAAAAAACCACTAGATCTCTGTTCGTCTGGCAAACTCTACCACATCTTCCAAAATTTGTTTTGTATTCGTTTCTTTTCATTATCCGTTCTTTTCAGTTTGTCTTCCTTTTTGGCAGAGGCAGGGGAGATGATTGCAACACGAGGAGCTCCTGACCAAATCAGTTTCCAATTATACCCAAATTATTTCCAATAATTCCCAAATGAAAATGTACACACCATAAAGAACAGAGATTTGGCTGGACCTAGAGGAGAGAATGATAGCAGATTTGCTTCCTCAATTGAGGCAATGGGTTTTGAAGATCCTCTTCATTTTATTTACGCATTCATGTTGTTGAAGGTCGCTCTAAGCAACCTTGCAATGTGTAAACAAATCAACAAACTAGTCCAAAGTTGAACTACACAGGAGAATATATCCATGAAACAAAATTTCAAGTGTATGAAGGTCCTCAACCAAGCCAACCTCAATTGATTCAACTAAAGAGAAGACATTTTCTTTATACTTTTCCCATTAAGATTGGATTCTTGAAACAATCATTAGCCATTGTGCATTATTACTTGGGCTTTTACAAATTTACTCAACACAGCAAAAAGGAAATCCGAATGCTTTTTATCATAGGCATAAAATCCCGACTACATAAAATATTTCTTGGGCTACATCTGGCCACTCATGCCAATAATGTGCAGTTGTCTTGAACAAGAGGACATGTAGCTTGTTGTCCATAGAGAAGTACATGAACCCACCCACTGAATGTGTTACAAAAGACCCAAAACTGGTCCCTACTATACAGTGCCAAGCTGGTCCATATACCCCATCAAACTCCTACAAAAGCAGAATTAGAAAAAAAAACCCATTTAACTCTTTCATCAAGAATTTAAAAAACCATAAATTTATATAGATAGATCAAAACAAAAAAACCTGTACTGATTATAGATATGATTGAATTACCTTTTTGAGTGACAAAGCAAGGGTCTTGGAAGTGAATTTTTCCAAGCTATCATGAGTTTTGCTTGCAAAATCCACAGCATGAATCTGCATAAATGGTGGCATATCAACAGACACAACTTTGACACCACTGCTTATTATCTTCCAGAAATTCACTTGATTCCCAAGTGTCCTTTTACATTATGAACTCCTGATTACATTTCCACAAGATTGTGATTTTGTTTAGTTTGAATGTTTTGAGTTTAAAAGGTCTAAAAAATAGCAAAACAAGACGTTAGATTCTGAAGTTATAAAAAGAGCGCTATTGCCAAGCCAAGAGCTATCTTTTAATTGAAAAAAAAGAACCGTTTACAGATAAACACATTTATAATGCATTTCATATCAAACAAACGAATATAGAAAAACATCAATCAATCGAAGGAGGTGGAAATGAAATTTATAGCAGAATTTATGCCATCTAAATGTAGAAAGGTTCAGAAATGGAATCTATTCTACCAGATATTATAGAGAGTTCTAACGTCAGATATAATATAGCAATGCTGGCTATGTGATGCTTTGACATTATTGTTTGGAAGTAAAACAGCGAAACAAAACCAAATATCCAACTGCAAATAGCAGGAACTGATTTCTAAACATCACAATCAGTTCTCGTCTTAGAGAATGGTTCTCCTTTAAAGTACTTCCAGTTTGAATCTCAGAATGCAACAGTCTGGTAGTCTGAATTTATATGCTAAATCATCATCAACCATATGACAAAATTCTGATGAAATCACAGATTGGTAAACCACGAAAAGATTAAACTTTATACTAATATTGGAAATAAATTAAGCAAACAGAAGTCACTAAAAATAAGCATCCGATGCATTACAGATATAATTATAAATAAAAAGCCAATCGGCCGGCAGAACCACATGCACCCAACATTATTCTAACACAAACCAGAGAACTCAAGATCACCCTTAATTCATTGATCAAATCTGCCGAGTGAAAAGAAACAAGAATCAAAAAGCAAAATTGGACTGGGAAATGATTTTTAACACAGATTAGAAGTAATACACCCAACACACAAAGATATACCATCCAAGAATATCAAAATCGCCCCCCATATCCACGAACCGAAACGAGAACACGCAGAGTGTGCGATGCGAAATCGACCCAAGGAAAATAGAATCGAACATCTATAACATACCGCAAAAATATATGCAGCAAAGAACTAGATGGGGAACCTGATTTAGCACGCCAATCCGGAGAGTTGGCAGTGGGAGCTGGTCGATTCTGAAACGGCGAGAGGAAGAAAGGGGAAAGAGGAAGAGAGGGGAAAGAGGAGCAGGGCTTCCAGCCGATTTTGCTTGTTTTTGAACAGTAGCGCGTTTTGGATTATTTTGCCTTGTTTTGGTTGGAAAAAGGGAAAACGTTCCATTTTCTTTGAAATTTTTTTTACCATTTTCAAAAACGTGTTTTCAGAAATGGAAAAGAGAACGCGTTTTCACTGTTTTTGAAAATTGAAAACAGAAAACTGGTTGAAAACGACAAAGAGAACATGGCCTTAATTTTGGAACTTTGTCTTAAGAGATTTGTTCTTTACACAATCGTTTGAACTTTTTTTAATTGTTGGCGATAACCCACGTGAAACACAAGTAAATATATTCGTAAGAATGTATGTAAAAATAAATAATTTTTATTAATTATAGTTAAAAATAAGTAAGATATATATATATTTTAAAAAAATTGTAAGCTACCTATAATACCCCTAATTCAACGTTCCTCTCATTTTGACATAAATTTGTAAGAGCGGGTTCGATTGAGAAACGAGATTAAATAAAAATTAAACCCTTTTTTGGGGGGATCTAAATCAAAGTCAAATATTATTTGAGACTCATAACTGTTCAACCTCACATTTTATTGACTTTTTTTTTTTTATCATAATCGATTAAAAATTTGATTTTAATTCCCACGAACAAGGGCTCCAAGTAGTTTTAAGTGCTTATTTTGGCCAAACACGTTTGAGTGTTTTGAGGAAGGTTTTTATTCAAAAATGTTTTGCTTATTTCTCGTATAATATATAAATAAAAAGAAAAGAAAAGAATGGACGTCTTTTTTTTCAAATCTCAACCAAACACGCCACAGACGACATGACAACCAGAGTCTATACGACAAACCGATATGATTAAAGTCGCGTGTACACAAAGTCGTCTTATGTTATAGCGACTTTAATGTACTCTGCCAGCACCGACTCTCTATCAATACCCAAGTATAAGGCTCCTTCGCCGCTATTCATTACGTCCCGTCCATTTCTTCAAACCCTATCGAATTAGGTTTAGCTAAATTTCCTATTTATTTTCCCTTTAATTTTCACTTTCATCACGTAATTTTCTCAATTTTTAATTAGGGTTAAGGAATTTCTGTTTCAATTCATAATGATGCAACAACCCGGAGGAGCTGTCCCACCGCCAATGGCAATGGATCAGCACCAGCAACAGCAACACCAGTACCCGCCTCAGCAATGGATGATGATGCCTCCTCAAGCTCCACAACCCTGGGCCCAACAACCACCATTCCAACAGCAACAGCAGTACGGTGCCGCGCCAGCAAATGTTTCTGCTCCTGCAGTTGCCCCTGGTGGACCCGATGAGGTTCGGTCGCTTTGGATCGGGGACCTTCAGTACTGGATGGACGAGAATTATCTCACTTCTTGCTTCTACCATACTGGCGAGGTATATATATTTTTGGTAAAAAATTCACGGGAATGTTTCGTGTATTTTGTGTTTTTGATAATTTTGTCAATGTTGGATTTTTTTGATCAATTTATTATGCAGTCTGTTGTGTATCTTTTCTCACGATTACTATGTATTAAGGGAAATAAAAATTTTTGCTTATGGGATAACCTGAGTAGATAATGAATCTTATTTTGACAAAGTTTTGGTAAACCAGGAAAGAGAATTTGCTTCTTTTTGTATGGCAAACTGTTCTGTCTGGTACACTCTTTACAGGTTACATAGTTGACCATCTATAATCAAGTGGGAGAACAAATTTTTTTCTTTTGAGGGTGGGGGCGTGTGACTTGTCATGCTTCTTAGCCTTAAGAATTTTAATATTCTATCCCTTGTTCAAACGATTTAGTTGTTTATCTATTATGGTTTATCAGTTGTTCTATGATAACCAACTGATGCCTTCTGTCTTCAGCTTGTATCTGCAAAGGTAATCCGTAACAAGCAAACAGGTCAGTCTGAGCATTACGGGTTTCTGGAGTTCAGAACTCATGCTGCTGCAGAAAATATTTTACAAACCTACAATGGTGCGCTGATGCCCAATGCTGAGCAAACTTTCCGCCTGAACTGGGCTTCTCCTGGTGCTGGTCAGAGGCGCACAGATGATACGCCTGACTACACTATATTTGTTGGAGATTTGTCTGCTGATGTTACAGATTACCTCCTACAAGAGACATTTGCCAGCGTGTACTCATCAGTCAAGGGTGCAAAAGTTGTGACTGATAGGAACACTGGACGTTCCAAGGGTTATGGATTTGTTAAATTTGGGGATGAGGGTGAACAACAACGGGCTATGACTGAAATGAATGGTGTTCCCTGTTCAACTAGGCCCATGAGAATTGGCCCTGCTTCTAACAAAACACCTATGGCTACTACTACTCCGAAAGGTATGTTTCGCAGTGGTATCTTCTGCATCCATGGGCAATAATTTATGTTGATCTACCTCTTCAATTGGCTTGTTTATTTTCCAAGCTGTGTGGTGCATGCTGTAGAAAATTCCAAAATGCAAATTGGCGAAGCAGTTACCCTGTCCTTGATGTGCTTTTGGAGTTTATTTATGGCGTTTTCAAATTTTAATGATCTTATAGATATGGTCTTGAAGATATCCGGACTTAGACCAAGTCATTTCCTTCCAGTACTTTTTCTAAACTTGGGCGCCTGTAGTTCTGTTGAGACTTGATAAAACTTATAAAACTCATGTTGTCTCACAGCAGGAAAAGAGAGGCTCTCATTTACGGGGGCCGGGAACTGATTTCAGCTGAAATGATTCCCCGTTAATACATGGCCACCTTTTAGGTCAGTTAACTTGTTTTGGTGATAAGCTTCCTTTTTTCCTTTTCTTTGTGGCGTTTCTTATGCTGCGATAATTCCAGTTCCTTATTCTTTAAGTTACAAGTCAATTAAATTAAATTAAATTTTCTTTGGAGATTACGTTCCGTTGCCTCTACTTTTCTTGTTGATATTAGTCCACTTCTTTGTCATTCTATTTCATCAATTCCTTCATGCAATTTTTGTCCATTTCCCGAATGCCTTCTAGGTGAGCTCTTCAAAATTTAACTTACGAAAGGGATATAGATGACTGTATATGAAGTAAATAGACAAAGTTTTGAGATTTGGCCTTGGTTTTACATTTCCCTGAAGTTGTTCACCTTTCTTTTATTGCCTTCTTTTTAATCGCCCGCAAAAGTTTTTAAAGAAATGTTTTCTTGAATACAAGTATCTCTTTTAGTATAATCATTTCTTGAGCAGCTTTCTTTTCAATTTTATAAATATATTGATCTTTGGCTTTAATTGAAGTGTCAATAAGCTGTAGACCATGAACTTTGACAGCTCTCTAAACAAATTTTTGGGAACAGTCCAATTTATCGGTACAGTGATTTGCAAAAATTAGAAGTGTCCTTGTAGTTTCTCTATAATTCCATTGGTCACCTGGAAAGTGAGTGGGTATGTAGTTATTAGACTCTTATATTCGCTTTCAATGGTTATTCTGCTTCAATCATCACAAAACCTCTAGGAAAAATTGAGCTACATAATTTGGGCATTCCTTGCTTCTTCTCAAATTCCCTTCTTTACCTGTTGATCTTTTAGGTAGTGCACATTCTGAAGTTTTTGCAGGTTCCCCTTGCTCTCTATGAAAGTAAATCATTAACCTTTCTGTTTGGCTTTTCCAATACATTCACTAATGCTTCAGAAATTAATGTCCATGGTAATCTTACCTAATCCCTTTGGCAAATGGAAATCAGCAATCTGAGCAAGTTGGTATAGGAGGAACTCATTCCACCTACCACTTGGATTGCTGAAATGCTCAATTAAGCCAACTATGTGAGAAGGAACCATTTCTTGGCAACTTGTACAACTTACAATGATGTTTGTCCAGCATATCACTACAAGATTAGAATCTTTGCAATAGGCTTTATGAAGCTTGTGCTGAATGGTGTTTTCTCCTCTCTAATACCTAATACATAGTTCCATCTATAGAGCCTAATACTTCAACCATGGCATGACAGCAAGCTGTAAGTTGGCCTAGTCTGTTGGTCAGCCTTTCCCTTCTTCAGTGGCTGAGTCGAAGTGTTTCACAAAAATCTGCTCGTAGCTTTCATCCTATAGTATCTTCTGCTTTTTTCGGCTTTGGAAGCATTATCTCTATCAGTTACTATCATAAATTTTAAGGAGTGTGTGCAATTAGCTTGTTGGTTGGCTTAATTACAGCGTAAGGGCTTGTATCCAAAAGTTATCTTAATACATTTTCTCTTCGTCTCCTCTCCTCTCCCCTGCACTCCATCCATCCTCTGCCCAGATCTAAATGGTCCCACATTAGAAGGACTTGGCAAGGACTTAGTGTCCATAACATCTAGAGGGATGGAAAAAGTTCATAATTATGTGTTGTACCTTACATCAAAACCAACTTGATAGCCACATGAGGATACGACAAGTACATTGAATCACACCTATAGTTGGCGAGCAAATCAACTTTGTGTTCGACTTAATGTTTAATTAAGGTCAACAAAGGATGAGAAAGAACCTTTTTGCTTCTGGTTCTTGACCTTATGTTGACTTCATTTGTGAAGGACCTCTTTTTTTCGGTGGTAATTGCCTAGTCCGACTTTTCACCTATTTGCACCGAGTTTGATCACGAAGTGGATTCGTGTGGCCATTTGGCTATTGGTGTGATTCTAAGAGGCCGTGGTAATGTGGAGAACTGTTGATTCATATGGCATTTTACAAAACTTTAGAATCTCGGAAGTACTAGAACATATAATAGTCTGCATATCTATGACTAAAGACCTACTTGTGACTAACTGACACTGGAAGCTTCATTGAGGCTCTTTGTGACGATAGTGAAGGCTGTACTAGTGGCCCCATAATGGAGGATAGGACTCCAGATTTTGTTAGATAATAGTTATGTTTTCAAATTTAAATTAATGCATGGATCAAGAAAATTCAGCATGATTTCTTTAGGAGAAAATGTGCAATATCTGGATCATTTTTGGAGTACGATCTTCAATCTTTTTTTCAGACGAGAATAATTAATTTTGGTGAAACTTATCCCTTAAGAAAAGTCTGGATCCATAAATGCAATTAAATCCATAAATTTGTGGATCTCTTTATAACAATGTTGATTTATATGTGCCAATTTATCATTTGAGTTCCGTGCAGTCATTAGCTTATGTTGAGAGCCCGATAAAAAGTAACTCAATATTAAGTGGAATATTATGAATTTTGTGATCCTTCACATCTTTTTAATTGGTGATTGGGGTAGGAGTGATATAGATCTTAGGAATACTATACCTCAAAAGTTAGCCGTTGAAGTTGGGGAGTCCAAGCTTATATAAACAACACACTAAAAGCCCATACATACGATGTAAGATTCAAATCTCATACCTTGCCGTGGGAACCATAACAACCCACCACGCTTGGTATTCAGGTGCCCATGTTTGACTCACTTTGCACTAGTCCATGACTAGTTCCGGATGAATACTGTTACGCTGATGTCTATCCATGCCCGCTTGATTGCAACTGGGAGACATGATGTTTGCTTTGATACTATTGATATGGATCTTGGGAGAACCATACCTCAAAAACTAGCTATTGAAGTTGGGGAGCCAAAATCTATATAAACCACACATCGAAAGCCTAAACTTTCGATGTGAGATTCAAGTCTCATATCTTGTAATGTAAACCGTAACAAGGAGCATAATTTCAGGCAATGGTGCCGTTTTTGTATGTTGAATCCAATATTCTAAGGTAAAAAAAATCTGAAGCTATAGGTGTGTATTTTTTGGAGAACCTAATTAGATGCTTTCTACACATAGACACTTGTACATGTAATGCTTAGAAAATTAAACTTAAGGTGCATGGCTGCGCGCTTGCAATATTATAGAATATTTGACCATGGTTATTGATGTCGATTTGCAATACAATTCAATTCTGCAATGGTAGCTCCTTCATGTTATTATTCATTCATATTCTAGGCCATCACCTTTGCAATTAATTCTTTGATGTACTTGCTCTGTTGTGATTGTAAACACTGTCCTGTACACATGAAGAAGGTAAAGTGATCGTTTTTCTTTCTTGGGTGAAAGAATGTAATTATAAAATTTTCATCTTTATTACACACGCAACAGGAGGTTGTTGGACCATGTCCCTTTTCTGAGGTAGGCTAAACTACCTTATGCTTGGTGAAACATAGTTTGTTTCTTTGTGGGTGGGTGTGGGGGCACTGATGTATTCCCATGAAATGTGATGCCCCAAGCTAAGGTAATCAGATACGTCCATATTCTTGTTTTCGGCAATTGGTGCTTTCACATTACTCTTAGGATTCCATCTTGACCTGGGTTTCCATAGTGATTCCTTAAAGATCTCGTTTAATGTTTATTCCGGCCTTCTTCACATTCATATATCATTTGCAGCTTCCTTCCAGAATACTCAAGGAAATCAGGGCGATAGCGATCCAAATAATACCACAGTGCGTAGTTTTTTCTATGTATGTATTATATATTCTCTTAACTTTTATAGTAGTGACCTTCATTTCAAGTCATAAGTGCAGATATTTGTTGGTGGTCTAGACCCCAATGTTACGGACGACCTTTTGAAGCAAGTCTTTTCCCCATATGGTGAACTAGTCCATGTAAAAATACCAATGGGAAAGCGTTGTGGGTTTGTTCAGTTTGCTAATAGGTAAGCATGCATGGATATGGTGTAATACGGTCTTGCAAGCTTTGCGGTTTAATTATGTATTACTCTTTTCCGTATTGTTCTCCAGGCCATCTGCTGAACAAGCTCTATCAAGCTTGAATGGTACCCAATTAGGTGGGCAAAGTATTCGCCTTTCATGGGGACGTAGTCCTTCAAACAGACAGGTTGTTGTCATAACTATACTTTCTAGTTCTAGTATCCCGCTTGTACAACTTGCATTCTGATTACAGTTTAATTTTTGTGTCAGTCGGATCAGACCCAATTGGGTGGTAGTTCATATTATGGTTACTCGCAGGGGGGGTATGAAGCATATGGTAGCTATGCTCCACCTCAAGATCCGAACATGTACTATGGAGGCACAGGATATGCAAATTATCAACAGCCACAGCAGGTATTGATCCATCACAATTTTACTCTGTTATTTACGCAGTGTGAAGGGTTATGTTACATGCACTTGATTTGTATGGCATGGATATATCTAAATATCTATTTTTGTGAAATAGTGGGTAATCCAAATGATGGTGGTTACTCCCAATGGTAAATTGTGAGAAAGTAGAAATTCTTTTCTTAAAAGATGGGTGTATATGAGAATATTTTTTAATTTTGCAATGGATCCAAAACTCCCCGCAGATGGCCAGTGGCACAAAGAAACGAAAGAATCGGTTACGTTTTTCATAAGATCTCATTTATGGATAAACTCAAAATAGATCAGAGTTATTTTTGTATCATTCTGCCTATTTATTCTTTTCTATTCTTTTTTAAGTCAAAAAATATTCGAGTTATAAAGTACGAACTTCCCCCTGGTTGTTGCAACACCTCCTAAAAAATGTTTCCCTTGAACTATGTATGGGAAGGATGAAATTGAGTCGGTATGCTAATTTCTCATCTGCAAATCAGATACAAGGTGGCCCGTTATCCTGCAAATTTGATATTGGTAGCTTTTTTGTGGATTGAACTTGTGGTTCGCTAGTGAATGGATTTACTTTGTTTCTTCTTCTTCAAATTTTTTTTTTATTAATGTCATTGTGTTGGAGGATTCTGATTACATGCTGTAATTTTTGCAGTGATCTGCCATAGGTCAGAATTCTTGGAGCTGTGCGAATTAGCTTTGATGCGTCCATGTTTAGCTTCGCCGATGTATCCAGTGCATAACTGGTTGATAATGTTACTGGAGTTTGGTTTGTGTACTAGACGATGATGTGTTCTGCCATATTACTGTGGATTCTGTTGACCTTTTCCAATTTTAGTTTTCGGAGGTTTTTGAGTGATGGATTTTGTTTGCATATTGTTATGATTAAATGTTTGCTTTAGTGTTTTTCGATATTTGAACTGTCGTGACTTGAATTATGATTTTAAATTTCCCAGAGATACTGTGGGTTTACATGGCGTATGGTCACTGTATTCTAGCAATGGTTCGAGAAAAATTAGGGTGACACAGAATTGCTATAGTCGAGGTCCTAG
>OU503037.1:39263467-39298343 GCA_912172775.2 Fraxinus pennsylvanica | reverse complement strand
CTAGCCCATGAGCCCGCTGGGCTCGTGCTCGGGCTCGGGCTCGAGCTCGTTTTTTTACGAGCCCGAACGGCTCATGGGCGTGAACAGTACGAGCCGAGCGGGTGAGCCGACGAGCCGCTCGGCTCATTTGCCACCACTAGGTGCGTTGTCACGTGACACAACGTAAAAATTGATGTAAAAAATGATGGCCATATAGCATGATTGTTAATTTCAACATCCACATATTACATTAGTTAAAGCGATGTCAATAGATGGAATCAATAGATTTTTAAGTAAATCAAAGTTTGGTTATCGGTAATGAATTTTAGCCCTTATATGATATATGTTCTTTAAAACTTATTTCTAACCACACATTCTCTCAATAAAATAATATTGATCGTGGACTCGTACCATTTTTCTACATTTTGGCTATATATTATGAAAAAAAAATTCAATTTTAACAAAAAATTATTTTCAAGAAATCTACATCAAACATGCCCTTGCACCAAAAAGGTAGGTGAAGAAACTAATGGAGGAGAAACTGTTACTTGCAGTGTGGTGCCCACGCAGACCATTTCATAGCCAAATCAATTAGACACCATTACCCTTTAGAATTTCATCCAAAGTTCCAACCTTTAGCCTAATGCAAGGATAAAGTGGACATTTTACACGAAAATTTCTGGCCCGATAGCCCCGTAACGGAGTTGGTGACACGAACATTTGACCAACTTAAACCAAACCACACGCCATTGCTTGCTGTTGAAAATTTTGCTCTGAAATTCTGCTAAATTTTCGAAAATTTGAATATTTTCAAAGGCCCAGTTGTTGAAAATGCATGATTTTTGCTTTACAATCCCATATGGGCTGATTCTGGCGTGCGGTGGGATCATTGGTTATGCTAAGAAAGGCAGCACAGCCTCACTCGCCGGAGGACTTGGCACCGGATTCTTGCTTATACTCGCCGGTTATCTCAGCCTTCAAGCTTTCCACAAACGCAAAAACTCCTATTTGGCCTTGATTATTGAAACTGGTACTGCTTATTTTCTTAAAGCATACTTATGGAAATTATTAATATAGCATTTGGGTAATTTTTTGTGATTATTTGATGTCTTTTGGAGAATCATGCATTTATCCGTATCCGGTTAAATTATGTGGATTGGATCTAATTGTAGCAACTATAATTAAGAAATTAAGAAGACAGCTATAAAATTTTGTCTAGATCTGGAAAAAATGAATATGGTTTCTGCTAGTATTAAAAAAAAAATGGTTTGATGTCATCTTGTTTCTTCTTGCTATTTATGCGACTGAAATAGCTCACTCTAGATTCTGAGCTTGGTAATATTTGTTGACTGGCGTTTTAACTCGCTTATCTCTGAATTTTGGGTTATCGTTGCACAATGAAAAATAAATTTATGGAACATCAAGAGCATATGTTATGGCAATGTTAAGTCCTGGATGTAGATTTCACACTAAATTTTATGAAATTTGACACTGAATCTGAAAACTTAAAAAGAGTAGTGTTGCTTCTCATGTCCGACTATTCAAGAAACGAATATCGCTTTGCATCACAGCTTTTTCTTATCCACAGTTAAGAGTAGAATCAAAATGGAGTAAGCTCTTCAATTTCCAAATCTCTGGAGTAATTTAGGGCCTGTTTGATGCATACTTTTTGAGAATAGATTTTGTGAAAAGTGATTTTTTTTGGAGACCATGTGGTTAAAAAATAGGAAAAAATTATGGGTCCACGTGTAAAATTATTTTACTGGGAGAATGTGTGGTCGAAAATAAGTTTCAAAAAATTTGTACCAAACAAGGCTTAATGTCTGAGTTGTATCTGCTTCTGTTCTTATGAATTTTACATTGTCTTAAACAGTTTGTGCTGCCATACTGACTTGGGTCATGACACAGCGTTACATGCAAACTTCAAAGATAATGCCTGCTGGCATTGTTGCTGGGATCAGGTAACTGAAAATGATAAACTAGCCCCTTTGCATCTGGTCTTTTGTGTTCAAACTTGCATTGTAGAGTTTTGGAGTTGGTGCATTCATTCCTTTTGTTATCTCTCATAATTCATATTGTATAACTTGACGTGTTTAATTTTTTACATACCACGTATCATATTATAGCAAGGCGTAAATTACTTTTCAAAAAATGAAAAGTGCAGTAGAGAAAGTTCACAAAGCTTGCAAATTATGACATCTAGTCTGGGGAAGACTCGGTGCTGCGTGATTTTACCTATTCCAAATTCATAATTACTCTTTACTAAAAAAAAATCTAAATAACTCACTTTTCCGTTCACCTTGAGGGATATTGAAGCTCATTAGATGATTGATCATGCAGATCTGTTAGTAAACATATTTCTATAGATTGTAATTAAGCTTAGCCGAAAGGACATGTAATTAAATTAAGCTTAGGAAACCTAAATGTTAAATCTGAAACTTGATAGCATGAAGAAAATGACTAAAATCCACAAGTTCCTGATTGCAAATTGTTGAATTGGTTGAAGAAGTCCATCTTCTGTTGTGGTTTCGATTTTGTTTGAGATTGTTGTGTAAGAAGGTAGAGAGCTCTGTTTTTGAGCTGCATCGCATACTCTGTTTCATGTTGAATGCCCTGTAGTTTATTCAGATTGGTTTGCTTACTATCTAATGTTGTCTGCAGCGTCCTCATGACCATATTCTATGTGTACAAGATTGTGACTGGTGGCAACCATTTCCCGCCCAAGACTGAGTAATGGCACGTAGCTTCTCTTCCTACACTGATTCTATACTGTTATTTACTGAGAAACAATTACCCATAACCATGGATTTGTCGATATTGCTGGCTAGGCTTTTTGTCGTGTTCTCTGAGTAGTGACTGTATTAATCGAAGAATGTTAGTATTTCCTCAACTGTTAATCCAACTGTTTTCACTACTTCATTGATGCATCATTATATTCATTCCCATGGTGAATGGAATTCGTATTCTGTCACACAGAGCTTACATTCCCTTGTTTGAGAAAGTCGAAAAACGTGCAGAATTCAAAGGATTTTTGATTGTGCAATATGTGTAATAATGCATATTGTTTCCTCCCCATCAATCATTTTTCATTTAAATGAGCAAAGAACAAGAAGCATGTCAAGCTTTTTTTATATTACATGTTTATCTATTGTAATATTGAGATTAAATTAATTTAATAGTTTTTTAATATTAAGAATATTACAAAAATAATTGTATAGTTGAATTAAAATTACGTTGTATAACTAGAACTAATAGTTGTACCAAAATAATTAAATTCTTGGTTCTACAAATCAAAATTAATTAAATTTTAATTGGAATCCAGTTGAATTGGCTGGTTCAATTTGATTTGGTTTGATTAGTGTAATTTGGGGTAAAAATCTCCACCCTAATATCGATTCCAAATCAACTGAAGTTGAACTAAACTGGTTGAATCTATTCAATTTTAGTTTGATTAGCGTGTTTCCATTAAATTTGTCGACCTTATTTAATACTTCATCATTACTTTTGATTCAAAGGTGTGTATCGCATTTAGAATGCCATACTAGACGGAAGAGTATGTCATCGCTTCTCTGAGTCCATCCTCGTTTTTCAATCCGTCGGGTTCATCCTATTTCATGCATACTCCTGCATTATTCGACACCCACGAGAATGGTTTACCAACCTAGCCTAGGTATTGCCATCACCGTGCTCAAAAGTGAAAGCTCATGATAGTATGATACAAATTCAATCCGTTCTATATCACCTACATCAAGCTCGAGAATTCATTCCAAGTTCATTCCCTTGAGCCCATCCCCATTTTCAACTTTCAAGCATGCTCTTACCTTAGTAGTGAAAAAATTATTGGACAAATATTTATTGCTAACACTTCTTCAATTACATCTAGTATAGGAAATTAAACGTACTTATAATGTTTGATGCTTTTGAATGTTAAGCCAGTATTAGTTGAGATAAGAAAAACCTCAATACGGTAAAGAAATTTAATAACTTGACAATTCACCCTCAATTTACCTTTTTATGTTCTTTTTCCAAATTAAAAAGATCAATGCTTGTTTCTTTTTTTCTTAAATTTGGAGTCATCAGTTCTGAATTTGAATAGATAAAAAATAAAATAAAATTTTAATCTAATCATATAAGAACAGTCCAAGAGTTTCAGTGATTACCATGTTTTTTTCACATTTTCACTTGTGTAAATGGTAGGAATATAACAACAACAAATAGATAATTGTTCAACAGCAATTTTGAATAACAAAATTGCAGCAACTTAATAAAAGTCAAAACAATTTCTCAATCTCTATTTAACTATGTATCAAAATCTCCAGAGAAATGCTGTGTGTTAGTATGTAATGAAAACCACACAAAATGTATAGCTATTTCAGTTTGATCCCTGTATCTAACTGCGCTGTTTAGAACAAAAAAGTCACAGTAAGTTAAAGGAGGGAGAAATCTCGGTCGCCCCATTGTCTAATAATGAATTTCTTTTGATTCGAAAGCTCTATGTTCTAAACTATGCTGATATTCCTGTAGCTTCCTTTGGTATCAAAAATAGGAAACAGATCGGGATGAAGATGCAGAAAAACTGGATAATGATTCCTAAGAGAAGGTTGTCGAAAGAACCCGAGGAGATATTCAGAATTGAAGCCAGTCCTGCACCTACGAAAGATCCGAGTGTCGATCCTAAGTTGTTTATAGACATAAAGAGTGCAAATAAAGTTCCTTCAATCCCAGGTGGACAAAGCTGCCCTGATAAGATGAGGAAAGGCATGAACCTGTGATGAAATAGAGAATTGAATGAGTTTATTAACTGCAGGTTTTCAAGATTCATCGTCAGGTTATTTCTACTCAATGGGCCAAAACAAACCAATAGATACATATAGATAGCCAAGCAAGGGAGAATGCATAAATTCTTGATCTGGGCTGTAATGATCTACTGCAAATAAAATTGACTTCTAATACCAAATGTAGAGTACATACTTAAATTGATTGATGCCATCTGCGAGAGCTGAACCAAAAAGCACCATAACCTTGTCTGATATGCCTAATGAAATATTTGATCTAGACACCAAAACTACATCCAGAAGAATCAAAATAGACAACCCAATATGAGTGCACCTGCGAAAAATACAAAGATATCGAAAGAATAAACAATTTTGAAAAACAAATCCAATAATCGTCTCTTCGTTCAACTTTAAGAAAATAACTAAAAGATATGGATACAAGATCAACTTACAAGAGAATCCTTCTCAATTTCATCTTCTGCAAGAACCGGTTATAAATAAAGGTTCCAATCATGAGGCCTAACCACCCAATAACACGTGTAGTGCCCAAGAAGGATGCTTCCAGGTTCAAAATTTCAGTCTGGTAATAGAACATGACAGTCGATAGGTTTGGAAAAGTCACATGTGCTAGGAAAAACCAAGCCATTGGTCTACATTTCCGAAGAGAGAGAGAAACAAAAATAATCATTAGCATGATATATTAACCCACAAGAATAGAAGGATAATTATAACATTTTCTCTATAGATTACAGCATTGACTAATTCACAGTGTCAGTCTAAGGGTGGCTCTACTTGTCTGATGTTTACCTCAAAAATCCAGATAATCTCTTTAATGAAGCATTATTTATTTGCGTTTATCTAGTGATTACAGAAATGAACAATTAACTCATTCACATTCATGCAAATTGATTCAGTATATTTCCAATTTAAAGCAATAAAAGTGAGACAAAATCACTACCTAAGTATGAACCAGCTAAATTAGAAAGAATTACCTTAGAATGATTGGCTGCCGAAAAGCCCTAAACAATGTAAAAGTGGCTAGTTTCAGAGAATGAAACCATCGTGTTGCCAAGGATCCATCTTTTTTAGATCCCTCGGATATACTCATGGTAACTGGTCCATTTTTGGTACTTTTCTGACTCTTCTTTCGCTTCGAAACACTGTTGGACTTCTCAGCAGAAAGATCGTCTTTGCGAAAAGAACTACCATTCATTGATTGGGAGACTCCATTCGAAGTAGAATGTTTGGGAAAGTCTTTCCTGTTTACAGAACTCTCCTCCACTAAACAACATGAAAATAGCTGGATGGTCGGTAATGCTGAAAAAAGTAAAAATATTTTGTTTATCGGTAAATTAGTTAGTGCATATCCTCCAAGCAAACTCCCACAGATTCCTCCCAAAGCCATTGCAATCCAAGATATGGACTGAAGATCACCAGCAAATGAGGCCCTGTTCATGTATACTTGTAAGAACTTAATTCACGTTCTATAAGCTGATAAAAAGAAAAACATATAGAGATAGAGAGCTTCAAATAACAAAGGATCATGTGCAAGCTAAGAAGCACAAATGCGGACAGGTTGACACTTGATTACTTAAAAAAGTAGGACACAAACGCGTCAATTTTAATTCTTTAAATAAGCACACACATATATTTTTACACATTAGATTTTTTAATAAAATCAATTATTTTTTTAGTTTTGGTTTTTGTTGGTAAATTCTTTTAAATCGGATTTGTAGCTATTTAGTCTATCGAAATAGCTTTCAGTTGAACTATATATTAATAATGCTAGAGAAAGAAAAATACATATTAGTAGATGTAAAAAAATAGCATGAAGTTCTTGTTGGAAACATTTCTTGGAGATGTATCAGTGTTTGACATGACATATGTCGGAAATGGACACGCCACTACCCTAGAAGTTCCCATACTTCATAAAGTACAAGAATGTTGAGCAAACTGAATACGTTTTGATGTAGGATATATTGAGAAATATTCAACAAAAGAGAAGAAGCAATCAGCAGCAGAAAAGAAGAAAGCGGAACAACAAAAGAAGAAGAAAGCGGAGGATAAAGCCAGAAGAAGAAAAAGAAGAATCAGGGGAAAGGGGAGAAAACGTTGGTCGCAGCCAATCTAAATTTCATCAATTCACCGAGTCAATTACAATGCAAAAACCATGGTATGAAAAAACGGTGAAGAGGCGCGAGCCAAGGCGCGCCTCAATTTGAGGCGTATGACTGGTGCCTCAAAGCGTGAAATTTGAGGCTTAATTTGAGAGGCGTGCGCCTTAATTGAATCTGCAGCACGCCTCTTGTACGCCTCAGACCGGCCCTTTTGACACATGTTACAGGTTTATGCCACGCATAGGATTGTGATGTATGGGAAGTTGCGATGAATCTGCTGCACGCCTCTTGTACGTCTCAGACCTGGGCAAACAAGTGCGAGCAGAAATGGCTTAGAAATGCCCAGAAATGTTCAGCAACGCAGCTGCAAACTCTGGGCAAGGACCAAACTGCGACCAGCGACGGGAGAAACTGAGGCGGTGCTGTGAAGAAGAAGAGAAGAGAAGAAGGCAACCGGGGACTGAAGAGATAGACCGTGGAAGAAGAAATGCAGAGAAGGTGCTGTGAAGAAGAAGAGACAAAATCTAAAAATGAACACGTGTTGAAAAGTCTATGAATGTTATCAATTACTTTTGCTATGCCCAATAAAAAATGCAATATAAATTTTTTATGCAGTATATAAATTACTTTTTGTTTCAACTTTATTGTTTAAGAATGCAATGAATTAATTTTTTACATTTTAACCCTTCATTCGAAAACAAACTTACAAAAGAAGCCAAATTACTATTTTTTTAATTATGCTTTTGGTTCTTTTAATCTAGATAAGATCACTTTAATTTAAAAAAAAAATATCATAATTAATTTTGTTACAAAATTTTAAAACAATTTAAAATATGATTTTGCTTTGGCCAAAATGATTGACAAATAATTATAAAATCAATCAAAATTTTAAAACAGTTAAAAAAATGATTGTTTACTGTCATTGGAATCATTAGTTTTGTTTGTGGTGAGGCTTACGCTTCAAAACGTTTTGAGGCTTACGTCTCGCCTCGTGACAAAAAAAGGCCTCAGTACCCGTTTACGTTTTTTCAAACCATGGCAAAAACCATATAAATAGTAAAACCTAACCCTATTAGTGAAGGGCTTGGGCCAATCCAATAATACAAGCCCAATAATAGAAAACAAAAATAATAAAAAATCCACAATAGAAAATGAATCTCGATGGATGTCCGCATCACGTTTAAGTACACCAACAGTAGATACAAACATAGATATAACCTTTATCATTTGGTTGGTGCATTTAAGGGCTGATCAATGTGTCAAATTAATTTAATGCAAAGTCACAGATGATGATAAAGCTCAGCATTTTGTAGTTATGACAATCTGCCACACTATGGCTTTGCAAAATTGCACTTGATGATTGAGATCAGCGTGTACTTAAGCGAAAGTTCAAAATTATAAGACCATTCAATCAAATCAAGATTTCCCAAATAAATTTCCAGGATTTAAAAAGACAATCTAGTTTATTTGTTTGGAGTGCAAAGTTCAAGCTGTGATCATTAGCCTGAAACTGTTAGCTTTTGCATCAAATCAACACTTCAATCTTTGCTGCAAAAACATTTTATGTCCCCTGGTCAAGCTTTTATGTCCATACAGGAACACTCAACCTACAGGTGCACATTAACCACTTCTGTATCGTACAGATTCGGATTGTCAACTCTAGTCCGACTTCAAAAGGAACTTAACTTGCAGTTTGTGATCAAATGACAAGACTTTAACCCTTGGTCGATTACAAGCAGCAAACTAGTCTGTAAAATTAGTCTAAAGGCTAATTTTCGGCCCAATGGCCGAAACATATCACACGTTCACAAATTATGTAAGTAGCAAATTAAAATCTTGCCTAACTTTGACCAATTTCCTACCATATCTTATGTTTCACAATTTACAAAGATAAACAATTTAGCATCTTAAACATAAATAGGTGAATGGAAAATAACAATAACATCAGAGAGGGAGGGAGGGAGGGAGGGAGGGGGAGGGGGAGAGAGAGAGAGAGAGAATTTATTTAATAATGGAAACGTACCGTTCCGATCTTACTGCCTCAGCTATCATGGCATCAATTACAACATCAGCCATTGCAGAGCCCAGATTTTGCACTGTTAGAAGAATCACGAGGGGCACACTTGAACTCCTCAAGGATATGCTCAGGCTTAAAATGAGCCATGGGAAAAGAGAAAGCAGTGTGGCTAGTACTAAGTAAGGTATCCTTTTTTTCCCTCGAATTGGTATGCAATCGGATAATATTCTGCAAAAATTCACATCATACTTAAGGATGACTCAAAAGAAAAAGGACCAATTTTTGAACTGAAGTATTGCAGTAGAAACTATAATAAATAGCCCTAAGAGTTGCAGTTATTCAGCTCCCTTTAACACGCAAAAAGATAACATCTGCTTATAGACTATTGTTCTGACAAAGAAAGGCGTTACTGTCCACTAAACAAACATCATTGACCTGATTGGACATAATTCTATAGGTTATTTTTGAGTAAAACATTGATATTCCAGTCACGTGATCTTTATTGCAGAAAACAAGGTTCATATTAGGGGGACCGTGTGATGTTGCTAAAAGTTTATAAAAGCTGGTGACTCCCATGAAATGTGGAGCAATAAAGTGAATACAAGTTGTGGTTCCAATGAACCATGTGGTAAAAAATGAAGATTGACTAGGTTTTTAGCAAACAAAAGCTTTACCAATCAAACACTAGATATTATAATTATTCTTTGCATTGAAGAGTAATTCGACATTTTTCAGTGAAATAATTACTTTATGACATAAAAACTTTAAATATTAGTTAACTTTCATGCTAAGCCTATATGGCTGTATGTTTGAATCAGGCTAGTGTAACATAAGAAGCACAGCTGGATAGACTATATCTAAATCAAACTTGTATTTCATGAGAAGCACAGCTAGATCCATACCCATATAATGGTTTAATACTCCATGGAAAAAATGCTATTGAGGTCACAAACTGAGATGCTGAGGGCGATAACTTTAGATTGTCTTTTAACTGATATGAGACAGCAGTCCATACGAATGACCTGAAACCCTGCTACCATAGAATCATGGAGAATTAAGTGTGAGAGTTAGAATTCACAACATATAACTTCATTGATCTTAAGAATGCAACTGCCAACAGGTGACCATCAATAGTCGTCAGACCTTGAAAAGGTGTTCAAAATGATACAAAATCATTGATCCATCTTATACTATTGAGCTAACCATTAATTTCAATTTTCTGCACCCAGAAGCTAACTAATTTGCAAAAACAAATATATATATTTTTTATGCTAAATAGACTGCAACGAATAGAGGATTATTGAGAAAAAGACAGTGTCAGTATTTACTAAATGAACCTCACATTCAGCAAGCAGGATTTTTAGCAAAATCGAAAAAGATTTCCACGAATAGGGATCCGCATAAACATTTTATATAATACTCCCGAGACAATGCCGAAGGAAGTTAGCTGCTTAGGAGTAAAATACCCACCAATTTCTTGGAAGTTTGCTTCAATACAAGAATATAAAACACCTACATATCATGAATTACTGATGTCATGATGACCTATTCCTTTATTTCATCGCTATAAAGAACTGATAACAAGTGAAAATTAAAATCTTATTCCTGGCTTATGCAGAAATGGAGCAAATTTACCATATATGGGTGCAATTCAAGTGGAGTTGCCTTAAAAATCTTGAAGCACAAGATTCTCAAACTGGAAAATTGTCAAAGATGATAGTTTCGGAAATTTTAATCAGAATAAATTTATAAAACAACAGGTTCGGGGAATTTTTAAATAACTCTGTACGAAATTAGAGGTTTTAAACGTGTAGTGGAAAAATGGAAAACTAAGAAAATAACAAACTCAGAACACCTAAAACAAGAAATCAATAGATCAATAAATCATAAGCTCATAAAAAATATTCCATCGCTTCACATTTGAACAATTTCCAAGATATAAAAATCCCATCAAGAAGTAATGCAAAAGATAAATTAATATAATAGAACTTAATCTGGCGAATGACGAGAACCTGGGTAAAGTAAATCAAGCAAACGAGCCATAGAAACGAGGCCCCAAAAGCGATCTGTATCTGCTTTAACCAATGTATCATTTTTCTTTTCGTTTTGGCTATTTCGCTTAGCGCCCTGCAACCCTGATTATCCTTCGCAAAATTTTAATTGAGGCTTCAGTTTTCTTCTTTCGTTTCTTCGATCGTCATAGATATACACAATCAAGAAAACGAAAGGAGAATTATGGGAGATGTTACATCCAATTTATTGCGTAACAATTTTGCATTCTTTTTCTTTGAATTCTCCCTCTACCGTTTATCCCCAAACTGATTGACCGTTCCGACTCCACTTTCCTATTTCTTTTTTTTCCGGGAGTCGGTTTTTATATCCACAGTTTATATCCACCTTTAAAATGAATTGCGCGTTAGTTGACAAATGTTAAGGGTCCGTGTTTGATTGCAATGGTGGAAAATAGGCGGAAGGAAAATATTTTAAAGGGAAAAGATTTTCCTAGAATTGTAATTAATTGTGTTTGATTGGTATAATTTTCTACCTGGAAAATGTTGAAAGTTTGGTATCTGTTTGACTTCATTTTTTTATAAAAATTGTCCATTAAAGTGATAATTTTTCTACCAATACGTCTAGAATTTGTTCTAATTACCAAAAAGTAAAAAAAAAAAAAAATTACCATATTCGTTTGACTTTGTTTTACATAGAAATTGTCAACAAAAATGAAAATTCTTTTTACAATAGTTGATAGAATTGGTTGCCATTGATTAAAAAAAAAAAGGTGGAAAATGTTTTCTCACCTAATAGGTGAGAAAACAAAATCAAGTTTTTGTGCATCAAATGATTGTACCTAGAAAAAGGTGGAAAACGTTTTCTATGGAAAAATATACCTATCAAACAGCTTTTTAAGGGTGGAAAAGAAAAATGTTTTCCTTTTCCATGGAAAACTAAGGCTATCAAACGGAGCCTAAGTGAAAATAATATTTCGCCCTTCGATTATTCATTTGATTTAAATGTGAGAGAGAACTGTCAGTCTTCAAAATAAATATTAATTATTATAATGTACGTAAATAATGAAATGCATATTTAAACATATATAATAGAATTACAATTAAATTGATAAATAAAGATAAATGACAAATATGATACATAAATTAACGTGAATATTAACTTATTCAGAATTAATATCAAGAAATATATACATAGTGATAATGAATGTTAAATCATTTATACAAAATAAATAAAATTTAATTTTCAATTAAGTGAAATTTGATGCTAATTAGCATGCGTGAACGCGAATCAACTGTATTCTTAAATGTGAAATTATAATTAATATTAGTTAAATGAATGTAAATGTTAAGTGTCTATTCTTTTCGTTTTTCAGTTTTTAGTTTTTAATTCATTTTGGATTTTATGTTTCAGTATCCATTTTGAGATTGTTCTTTTTGTCATTTTGAAAAATTATTTTCAAAAATAAAAAAAAAAATGAAATTTTGGTTTGGTTTTGACTGAAAACAGCCAAAACGAATTTTTTTGCGTTTTCCTTTTTTTTTTTTGTAAATTTAAAACTCATTTTTGAAAATTCATTTATGAAAAAAGGTAAGTAAACATGTTTTCAGTATTTTCGAAAACTAAAAACTAAAAATGTTATGAAAACAGTAAAGAAAACATATCCTAATAAATTGAGAATTAATAGTAGGAATATGAACGTGAACGTGAATATGAAAATAATAGATTAATATTAATTAAATGAATGTGAATATTAATTAATTGAAAATTAATATTATGGAATATAAGCTTGGCTAAGAATTTTGTGGTATTTATTAATATTTGTAAATTAAATAAATATTGAAAAACGAAAATAAGGTATTATTAAAATAATTGAATTATAATAGGACTATAATCGTTCAAAAATAAAAATATATAAATAAAAATTATATCGTTCTAAATTCATCAACTTATATTTATTTTCATTAAAATTCTTTTGAACATTTTTATATTATTTTAAAATTTGTGTTTAACTAAAATTCTAATAATCATAAAAAGGTAATTAGCACATAACGTCCTCACCTTTCATTGTTATTGTGGAAAACATTATTATCTTTCATTTTTTGACATTTTCACCCTTATTTCAATATTTCATTGAGCAAAAGGTTTCCATTCATTTTTTCAAATAAAAATTGTAAAATCATGAATATACTATTCTCTTTAAATAAAACAACAAGAAAAAATCAATTGCAATCATAGTCCTAAATTTTTTAAAAAAGCACAAATGAGTTTCAAATAAATTATTAAAAGAATAATTAGCACATAATGTGTCTACATTTCACAATTATAGCGGAAAACGTCCATACATTTCATTTTTTTTTACATTTTCATCCTTAATTACACATTTGATTGCGCAAACCATCATTTCTATCAATTTTTATCTAGTTCAAAAATTGTGAAATGATGAATATACCCGTCTATTTTAAAAAAAATAAAGAATTTGTAGTTTTGGTTGTTTTCAGTTATAGTGAGATTTTGAGAAGAATTGCTCTCCAATAAAGTCAAAATTTTCAAAATGCGTTTTGTGTGTTCAAAATAATTTTTCAAAATGTCAAAAAGAACATATTTTCAACAATTTCAAAATGGGGACACTCAAATACAAAAATCAAAACACAAAAGTGAAATATGAAGAGAACAACTCCTAAAATTCTCTGAAAACTCCAGAAAACATTTCAGAAACTCATGAAGATTTTTTTTAAAAATAAAATGAACTTTGCGGAAAATTAACGGAAACTTGACCAAAATATTCGAAAAATGGAAGTAAGTATTGCACATTATTATCGACATGTCATGAGCTTAAAAATAACTGTATTCTGGGGTTTAACTAAGATTATTATAATTCACTCTTTAATTCGTGATTAGAGTTTTAATTAATATTAAATATCTTTTGTGAAATTTGGGCTCCATTAAAAATGCATTTTGAGAAAAAAAAAAAATACATTTTTGAATAGTAATATTTTGAAGAATGTCTGGTTAAAAAAGAAGAAAAGATTTTGAATTTGCGAGAAATATTATTTTATTGAAAAATGTGTGGTTGAAAATAAAAAAGAAAAAATGTATTTTAGGAGAATGGGGCCCAAACAAGGACTAAATATTACATTTATAAAATAAAGTATAATTTTTATACAATGTTTCTACAACATTTCGATTCTTACTCTTACTATTTTTTGAGAAATAGCGTTATCAAGTGTCCTATCTCATTTCATTCTTCATTGCCAGTATCCGATTCCGTGCAACCTAGTTGAACCATGCATTGGTTAATGCAAAATGGTAATGAGTATAGACAGCGTAATACTATTTGTGGACATGCTTCTCATCCTTTGTCCATGGACAGTTGTAAATAGGATCATGACCATGTACTAAATTTAGAAAATTTGACAGCATCAATTCTATCCTAACACTTGTTTTGAAGTGAGAGAAATTACCCTGGGGATTTCTTCTGAGTTTCTTGACAGACCAGAAAATGACTCTTTCTCTTCAGGGTGAAGGTGAAATTTCCCTTTCCAGGAGATTCTGAGTCAGGATGCAATTCAAAATTATAATTCTATTATTTTTCTGAAAAGAAGATAAACATTCATACTCATTTTTGAGATTTATGGTTTTGTTATCTTGAATGGTTGAGGTGTGATAGCACAAGAAGTTAAAGGACGATGAGCTGTTTTTCATTTTGCATGTCACAAGAGAGAATCAAGAAAAAGCTATCGAAGAAGAGCATTCAAGATCACAAGGACAACAAATCCTTGGCCTCGTTTGCTAATATCTCCTACAAATCAGGTTAGAAAATATATTTATAATTTGTCCCGATTAAGCATCTTTGATGTCCGTTATTGTCATTTTGAGAGGTTTTCATTCCCTCAATTCCTTGTTTCTCTTCTGTTTGATGATTGATATCTTTCTTATGATCCATTATCATTGCATTTGCAACCTCTTCCTGGTTCTTGTCCCCTTCATGAGTGCAGGTTACGTAGCGTAAAATAGATATGTAATCGGTTTTCAGATTTTTCGTTAAATCCATTTTTAAGATCTTGGACTTCACTTATTCTAGTTTATTTGCTAATGAAGGCTTCTGTTGGGAATTGAATCCTAGTAAAAGTGCCAAATGTATTATGAAAGGAGACATTGCTTTTTCTAATTTTAATTGAAAAGGGATCTATTTCCGGCATTCATATCCATAGTTAGCACATTCATCTTTGTTAGCAATTCCAACTCTGTAAGGTAAAGATGGATATTGAAACTATCATTAATAAAACAACTGTAGGTTTCTTGTCAGAAATATTGCAGTGACAGGAAGATATTCTCCTAGAGTGGGATAAGGATATTGCAATGACAGGAAGGTATTTGAACCAATACAATCTTTCAGTTCCTATAGAATCTACTACTAAATTCTCCTAGAGTGGGATAAGGATAAGCGGAGAAAAAAGTGTTTTTCCACAAAATAACAGCTAGACGTTTCTCATAATACAAAATTTCAGACTTTTTGTTATTTTTTGAGTACCAATAATTTAGACCGAAATACTAGGATTTCATAACAATATGGCTAGCGAATTGAACAATTTACTTTGTATCGATCTTTGAGATGTACAAAACTGATTTGGTTATATAACATACAGATAGCAGCAGGAGAAGGTATATAACAGAAGAAATAGAAAAACTCGGAAAGGGGAATATTTCTTCTCAAATATTTACGTTTCATGAGTTGAGTGTTGCTACTCAAGACTTCAACCCTGAGACTTTGATAGGTGAAGGTGGTTTTGGGAGAGTGTACAAAGGTCACATTGAAAGCAAAAATACAGTAATTCGACTACCCTCCCTTCCCATTTCTTATAGTCATTCTCACTGCCTTCTAAACTTACACATAGTTGTGTGCTATTAGAAGCTATATTTTTAACTTTGCTATTTCTCGTGTTGATGTCTCTCAGGATGTTGCAGTCAAGAAACTTGACAGAAATGGTTTCCAAGGAAATCGTGAATTCCTTGTAGAAGTTCTGATTTTGAGTCTTCTTCACCACCCTAACCTTGTTAATTTAGTAGGATATTGTTCCGATGGTGACCAGAGAATATTAGTCTACGAGTACATGCCCAATGGTTCACTCGAGGATCATCTCCTAAGTACGTCTGACTGGTTCCCAATGCTATTTACAAATGGCATTTAAAAATAATACTTGACTCAACAAAGTCTTATCTATTCTGATTTTATACTTTCTTATGAACTTCACCTTTTCATCTACAGATGTTCATTTTTCATGTAGAAAATGCTGATTAGCCCAACTTTGCTTTCCAGATATAGGCCCAGACAAAAAGCCTCTTGATTGGAACACGAGGATGAAAGTTGCAGCAGGAGCAGCAAAAGGACTTGAATATTTGCACGAGACAGCTAATCCTCCTGTGATTTACAGAGATTTTAAAGCATCCAATATACTTTTAGATGAGAGCTTCAACCCGAGACTTTCTGATTTTGGCCTTGCCAAGCTAGGTCCTACTGGTGACAAAACACATGTTTCTACCAGGGTGATGGGTACCTATGGTTATTGTGCTCCCGAGTATGCATCCACAGGTCAGTTGACTACGAAGTCAGACGTGTACAGTTTTGGGGTCGTGTTTTTGGAGTTGATCACTGGTCGGAGAGTCATTGACAATTCAAGACCAAGTGAAGAGCAAAACTTAATTACTTGGGTACGTTAACCTCAAGACCTCTCCATGACCAAACAATGCATTAGGCAGAATAACTATTCGAAATTATCAGTGTTAAAAAATTTAACTTCTAATAGAAGTTACACCACAGAAGGTCCAATTCTAACATATCCATGAGATTGGAGGGAAGGGGTAGAGTCTTATGCCATATCCAAACTGCATCTAAATTGTGATCAACGAGAAGAAATTTAAGCCTTATTGCCACTCCATTATGTTTGATCTGGCATTATTCATGCTGATATGTTCAATGTAAATAGCTTTTTCGGGTTTATCTCCACGTTCAGAAATGTTTTATTGACCTTGCTTTCTACTAAATTTTTTAATCATATATACCTGTGTATCAGTTCCACATGAAAATATTACCTTTTTGACGTCATCCTGTCTCATTATACCATGTTAGGTTAGTGTGATGAAAACTGGGGTTAATTTTATGAAAATGGCAGGTGCAACCTTTGTTCAAAGACAAGAAAAAGTTCCATTTGATAGCGGATCCATTGCTTGAGGGAAATTACCCGGAAAAGGCACTCTGTCAAGCTCTTGCGGTTGCAGCCATGTGTCTCCAAGAGGAAGCTTCTACGCGCCCTTTGATCAGCGATGTTGTAACTGCTCTAGAGTATCTATCCGTAGGCAAGGGCCAAGCTGAAAATAAAGAAGAAGCACAAGAATCATCTACAGAAAATACTGAAAATAATACACCAGATGATAATTAGAGAGATCAAAATTGTGTAAAAATGAATATAATCTGATTCTGTACCATTGTGTTGCATACTCAACCCCATCATTCCGTTGCATACCAACCCATTACAAATGATCATAAGCCCACTTTTTTGAAAAGTTCACAGAATATTTTTGCGAAGTCTTTTGTTTTGTATTTTAGGCCTTGTTTGTTTCTGATTAAAATCAGAAACAAACAAGGCAAACAATCAATATTAACCACATCTTTCATGGATCACACAGCTTTTTAATCACACATTTCAAAAACTTCTATTACAATCTACTAAAAATTCAATTTTAATCCTCACCAAAAACCCTCTTAGTGTAATATTGTTAAGCAGTATTGAAGAAGAATTTCAAGTATATGGCATTTCTTTGTCATTGATACGCCGTAATTCCTCTTTGTGAGATCAATAATTTACAAAAGTAGAATAGGAAACTAGCAAAGTGCACACCTAAATTTATAGTGGTGTCCATACGCCACTGCGCTGCAAAAGAAGAGTACAAAATAATTTCACGCATCTCAAATGCAAAAACCAAGATCCTTAACTCCTTTCTTTCTGAATAAATTAGCAGATGCTAACCTGACCACAATTGTAAATTTTCACTCTAAAACCTCACAATCCCGTGAATTCGCCAATGATATTTTTTCAAACAATGTGTTGAACTAAAGTCCATGTACAATGTTTGACGCCCTCTAAGTTTTTTAGCCTAGAATTTGATTGGATAGAGAATATCTCTTACATCGTGTGGCCGTACAATTTTGTTTATTATGTCATCCATATTACTCATCAACCACGTTCTAGTAGTCATTAAACATGACATTTAATTTGAAATAATTATTTCGAATCAAATCGTAGGAAGAATCCAATCCATCTTGAAAATAATGGCCAATCAACATTTTTTACATTTTCTTGCCATGTCATCTTTCTTAACATGTGTATAACATAAGATTTTCTCCAAGCAACAATAGAAAAGTGGAAGCACCAATTAATTTTATTTTTTTTCTAACCATATATTCATGTGAAAATCCACAGATATGGGGGTTTTACTCACAAAATATTCAATTCCATCAAAAAGTTTTTATTTGTAAACACGACATCATAACTCGATCAAATGTATTGCAATACAGGAACAATCAAGCATAGGAAACCAATACTCTGTGGATATCTATTATGCCTTAAAATTGTTGCAAAAATGTGCAAAGGAAATGCGATGCTTGTGAATGTATGCGATGCCCCAGGTCTTATATTCCCGAGTGTGACTAGAACTTAAGAGTTTAAAGTAACATAAAGAAAAATTTGTATAGAAACATGGATGCAATAAAAAGACTAATGGTTAAAAATGTTCATAATAGAAACCAATCTTTTAAGAGCAAAGTCGCGAGTTCAATAATTTTGACTTAAAAAGAAAATAAAATGTCAAAAAAACAAAAAAAAAGAATCACTTGAAACACTAGCACCAGATGTTCTTGCTGACATTTATACAATTTTAATGAAAAAATGTGGAACCGGACAAGGACAAAAAGGACGTTATTGAACTTAAGGTAACGAAAATATAGGAAACTTTTTTTTAATGGATCTTGTTGTCATTTATAGTTTAAGTGCACTGAAAGGGGCCCTTGTTTCAAAAAAAATGTGGAACTGGACAAGGACAAAAGGAATTTATTGAACTTAAGGGAACAGTCCCATTCCAACTGGTGCAGGATTGGGTGGGAGAGATTCCAAACATTACATGTCACGCCTAATTCGACCGGGTTTGGTGAGCCAAGATTGGCTCAATGGCATGGCATAAAGGAAGGGAGAATGGGGAAAGTGTTATTGGCACTTGATGGCACTAAAGAAGATTTTATTCGGCTCCCTTCCATGAGGGCTGCAAACAACTTCCCTCAGATGGCTTTCGAGGAAAATTATTATCGTGAATATTTCAATTTGGTTCATGTGATGAATTGAGGGGCTTGTTTCATGTTTGAGATTGAGCAAGCTTGTTAGCCTAGAAATTGATTGCATTGAGCTTGCCATTCGTTAGTTATTAGTGGCATCCCAAATACTGGGTCGAAATATGGCCAATACGTGACCATACAATTCAATCTATTATATTATCCGTAATACTCATCAATAACGCTCTAGTAGTTGCTAAACATGATATATAATTTGGAATAAATCTTTCGAATCAAATTGTAGAAAGACTCCAATCCATTTTGAAAATTATAGCTTTTCAACATTTTTACATTTTCTTGCCATGTCATCATTCAAAAAATGTGAATAACATAAGATTTTCAATGAAACAATAGAAAAGTAGAAGCATCTACTAAATTTATCTATTCTAACAAAATATTCAACTGAAAGCCACCAATATTGGGGTTTTACTCGCAGAATATTCAAATCCGTCAAAAAGTCATCGTTCGTAAACACGGCAGCATAACCTGATGAGAATGCATTATTCTATTAATATGCTGTGGATGCCTATTATGTCATAAAAAATGTTGCAAAAATGTGCAAGGAAAGTGCAACGACTGTGCATGAGCATGTGAAAGAAGAGCGATATGTGTCGTGTTGTGGATGTTTTCGAGTCTTGAGCTATCATGTACAAGAAAATTTATTGTCGTCTTCCATACATCTTTAACTTGTAAAAGTAAATTAAACATTTTGTGCATTTGCCAGCACACATAATTTTAACATTTTGTGTATTTTTTTGTGCTGAGATAAAGAGTTTAACTGTAATTTATTTCTTCCTAATTACTGTCTGTATAAATGCAGCAGAGACCCACAACAGTTTGCTGCCGTTCCTGAAAAACCCACCCTTGATTGTCTCTCCACACACTAAAACCTTCGAGAAACTAGACAGGACAAGCCATACCAGGCAAAACTCCTTCCCTACCAACTGAAAATATTGCTCTTTTTTTTCTTCTCGGAAATTCTCCATCAATGGCTGAAGGAGACCATCTTGTGGCTGTGAGGGAGGAGGAGACGAGTTCAACTTGGAGAGGCTTCCATTTAGCAGAACCACCTATTTCTATAGGCCTTCTGTCACTCCAATTTATGCCCCTTCGTTTGATTATGTTAATCCCACCGCTACCTATCCTGCTGACTCCTTGCCAGATTCCGCCAGCTTGGTTGCAGACTCTGTTCCTATCAAGGCTATTTTTCTTGGGTGGAGATGCCCGCAGAAAAAATGGATAGACCGTATGCACTGTATTCACATTTCAACCTGGAAACAAGCTGGGATTTACGATGTTATCACCAACTCTACCTTCCAGATTCACCGGAGTGATTATGTTTTTGGGGTTGCAGAGAAATGGTGTTCCAGGACCAACACATTCGTGTCCCTGAGGGGAAAAGCTACGATCGTGGTAGACATGAATTTGTGGGGTCTTTTTCTGTTTTTGGTGACTCATTTTGAGAACCGCTGGAGAAAACGAATTGGAAGTGACTACAAAAGAACTACTTATCTTCTCATATAAGCTTCATTCATTCTTTCATTGTAAATCAGAACTCATGTAATACATTCATTGTTCATCATCTTTACATTCAATTCTACTAAATTCTACAAACACATTCGTTCCTGAGGGGAAAAGCTACGATCGTGGTAGACATGAATTTGTGGGGTCTTTTTCTGTTTTTGGTGACTCATTTTGAGAACCGCTGGAGAAAACGAATTGGAAGTGACTACAAAAGAACTACTTAAGGCACAGTTAGATCTTTCATGGACTAGAGCAAGGAAATCCTGCCTGACTCGCTGGATGATAGAATTCGTGGACCGCGCGTGGAAGTAATTTCGATCATGATATTTATAGAAACTTAAGTGCACTGAAAGGAGCCTTGTTGCTTCAAAAATGTGGGAACTTCACAAGGACACAAAGGACGTTATTGAAGTTAAGGTTACAGCCCCATTTAGACTGCCGAAGGCTTAGGTTTGGGAGAGATTCCTAACATTACTTCCCATCTCCAATTATAGGGTCCATTTTGCTCATTGAATACGCTCCAGTGGTCACTAAACCACATATTTAATCTGGAATAGCGTTACAAATCAAATCATAGAAAGACTCCAATCCTTCTTTAATTATAGGTAAACAACATTTTGACATTTTGCTTGCGACATAATCCTTCAAAAGTTATGCATAATATAAGATTCTCAAGCAAAAATAAAAAGTGGAAGCATGTATTAATTTTTTCTCTCTAATCAAATATTCACCTGAAAAGCCACCAAAACTGGCGTTTTTACTCACAGAATATTGAAATCCATCAAATAGTTAATGTTTGTAAACACGACAGAGTAACTTGATCGAAATGCATTCCACGAAAAGGGGAAGGACCAATCAAGTATAGGAGCACAATTGGACGTGGAAATTGATTGTCTTGAAAAATGTTTCAAAAATACGCAAGGGAAGTGCAATGATTGTGCGTGCACACTTGCCATTTGAATGGTGGAACTCATTGCATAATCTATTTCAATATCAGGCTGAGCCAGCTATTAGGAAAAATTGAGGCCATACATTTGTGACTCCTTAGTCTCCGATTTTGCTATGATTACCAGATCCAATCAGTTCCCTTTGGCGCCGAGATGTGTTCAACTTGGAGTGACTTCTCATTTCACGGAATCACCTAGTTCCTTAGGCCTTTTGTCATATCCGTTGATGGTCCAGTTTTTGCCCTACATTGGATTTGGTTAATCCCACCACTACCTCTGTTGCTGACTCGTTGCCGGATTCCACCACCTAGGATGCTGACTCAGTGCCGATGATGGTTATTTTTAATGGATGGAGATGCCCACAGAAAGATTGGATAAAATTATTAGACTGCATGCACTCTATGCACCTATCTACCTGGAAACAAGCTGAAATTTACGATGCTATTACAAACTCGACCTTCCAGATTCACCAGAATAATGATCTAATTTTTGAGGTTGCGGAGAAGTGGTGTGCCAGGACCAATACATTCTTGTTCCCGTGGGGAGAAACTACAATCAGCTTGGAGGACATGATGTTTCTGTGGTCTTTTTCTGTTTTAGGCGACTTAGTTTCAAGTACTGATGGATACGACAAAATGGATGTGACTACAAAAGAACTACTTAAGGCACCATTCGATCATTCCCAGAATAGAGCAAGGAAATCCACCCCGTTTCCCTGGATGGTAAAATTCATGGACTGTGGAAGTAAATTTGAGCATGAAGCGCTTCTTGCACACTGGCTGTCGGCGAAAATATTCTCTCCATTGCAGTTCATTTAGCTAGAGGCACAAAAATTGCACTTGCACTAGAAGTTCTTGCTGTCATTTATAGAATTTAAGTGCACTGAAAGGGCCCCTTGTTTAAAAAAAAAAAAAAAAGTGGAACTGGACAAGGAGAAAAGGAAGTCATTGAACTTAAGATTACAGTCCCATTCTAGGTGTTGCAGGCTTGGGTGGGAGTGATTCCAAATATGACGTCCCATGCCCAATTAGACTGGGTGTGGTGAGAAAAGATTGGATCAATGGCATGGCATAAAGGAAGTGGGAATGGAGAAAGCGTAATTGGCACTAGATGGCGCTAAAGAAGATTTTATTGAGAACCATTAGATTAGAGCTGCAAACAACTTCTTCACTCACATGGTTTAAAGGAAAATTATTATTGGGAAATACTTCAATCTGGTTCATGTGATGAATTTGAGGGGCATGTTTGATGTTTGAGACTGAGCGAGTTTGTTAGCCTAGAAGTTGATTGCATTGAGCATTATCTCTCACATCGTGTGGCCATACAATGTTATCTGTTGTACCATCCATTCATCAATCATGCTCCAGTAGTTGCAAATAAGATATTTAATTTGGATTAATTATTTTGAATCAAATCCAATCTTGAAAATTACAGCCTATCAACATTTTTACATTTTCTTGCCACGTCATCATTCAAAACATGTCTAACATAATCTTTTCTCCAAGCAAAAATAAGCATCTGATAATTTTATTTCTTCTAACCATATATTCACCTGAAAGCCACCAATATTGGGGTTTCACTCGTAGAATATTCAAATCCATCAAAAAGTCGTTTGTAAACATGGCAGCATAATTCGATGAGAATGAATTATTCCAGTAAAGGCACAATCAAGAATAGGAAATCAACATGCCGTGGATATCTATTATGTCATAAAAAATGTTGCAAAAATGTGCAAGGGAAGTGCAATGGTTGTGTTTGCACACATGTGAAAGAAGAGCGATGTATGTAATGTGGTGGATATTTTCGAGTCTCTATCATGTACAGGAAAATTGATTGTTCTATGCATCTTTCTACCCGGAAATAAGTTGGAATTCAGACGCTATAATCAACTCAACATTCCAGATTCAAAAGAGTGATGATCTGATTTTACGGGGTGAAGAGAATTGGTGTTCCGGGTGCAACACAATCCTGATTCAAATTGGAGAAGCTATGAACATCTTGGAAGACATGATGTATGTGGTTTGTTTTTCTGTTTGGGTAAATCAGTATAAAGCGCAGCTGTTGATGGATAACCTCAATCCATTACCCAAAACTACTTAACGTGCCATCAGATATTTACTGGGCTACAACAAAGAAAGCAAACCTGTCTTCCTAAATGGTAAAATTCCTGGTCTGTGGAAGTGAAATCAAGCATGAAGCATTTCTTCCTTACTGTCTGTCACGGTTTTTTTTTTCTCTCTCCATGAAGGAAACAACATAGGCAAATATGTTCTCATTGCAGTTCATTAAAGTAGAGGTATGAAAATCACATCTCCTGGATTACTGTTTATTTTCATTTTTATTTAAGTATTTTCTTGATGCCTTCTGTCACCTCCATGGAAAGTCGGATTTTTGCTATTCTATTTGTTAACAAGAATCCCACTGCCACTTTGGTTTCTGAATCTGTGCTTCTCAAGGAAAATTTTCTTGGATGGAGATGCCCACCAATGGACTATATTACACTGATAGACTGCAATATTCTATGCATCTTTCTACCTTGAAACAAGCTGGAATTCACGTGCGATATTTAACTCAACGTTCAAGATTCGAAAGAGCAATGATCTGATTTTATAGGTTGAATAGAATTGGTGTTCCGGGACCAACACAATCCTGATTCAAATGGGAGAAGCTATGAACATCTCGGAAGACATGATGTTTGTGGTGTGTTTTTCTGTTTGGGTAAATATTAAGCGCAACTGTGGATGGAGAACAGGAATTAATTACTGAAAAACTACTTATTGTGCCATCAGATGTTTACTGGGCTACGACAAAGAAAGCAAGCCTGTCTTCCTGAATGGTAAAATTCCTGGTCCGTGGAAGTGAAATAAAGCATGAAGCATTTCTTCCTCACTGTTTGTCACGGTTTTTATTTTTCTCACGAAGGAAACAACATAGACAAATTTGTTCTCCTCATTCCGGTTCATGAAAGCAGAGGTATGAAAATCACATCTACACCAACAGTTCTTGCTGACATTTGTAAAAATTGAGTACACTGAAAAGTGGGTATGTTGCTTCAAAAACATTAGGAAGTAGAAAAAGACAAAAGGAAGTTCTAGAAGTTAGGTTGCAGCCCATTCAATTGGTTCAGGTTAGGTTTGGTAGAGACTCCTAAAATTGCTTTTGAAGCCATTGACTAGGTTCAGAAAGCCAAAATTGCCTCAATGGTGTTAAAGAAGATTGTATTTGGTGCAAGAAGTGAAACCTTTTACAACAGTCAATGAACGTTGCAAAATGCTATATATTAAGTGTTTCAGCAACATGTATTAAACGTTACTGTAGAACCAGATTTTAACAACGTTCAATAAACGTTGCAAAAAATAAAACTTTTCACAACTTTCAAGAAATGTTGCAAAAGGCAACATTAGCAACATGTATTTAAAAAATGTTGCCAATGCTCAATTATGTTAACCAATGGCAACATTCATTTACTAAAATGTTGCGATAGACCCCTTTAACAACACTCAATTAACAAATGTTGCATTTTACATGTTGCAAATGACGATTTTTGTTGTAGTGCATGGGCCTCTTGTTTCACTACTTTTCTAGACAATTTCACGCGGTATAGTTATGTCTATTTGATTTCTCATAAGTTTGAGGTATTAGAATGTTTTAGACGATATTTAAATGTGGTAGAAAATCAAATAGATAAAAAGATGAAAGCTTTAAGAATTGATCGGGGGCATGAATATCTGTCTAAAGAGTTTAAAGAACTATGTAATGACAAGGGAACCGTTAGGTAGTTAACTATTCCCAATACACCTTAACAAAATGGTGTTACTGAGATGAAGAATAGAACGTTGGTAGAAATGGTGAGGTCCATGATGGAATAGGCTTACCTATTTCCTATTGGGGAGATGCTTTGTTAACTGCGACTTATTTCTGAATAGAGTTCCATCTATATTGGTACCTACTAGACCATCTATATTCTGAATCCTTTCCACATGTCGATCTAAGTGGCAGCAATTTATCTCTAACTCTAGTGATAGGGTCACTTCAGAGCTTTCAATTCGTACGAGTACTAGAAAAAGTATGCCTAAATGTAATTTCGTGATTGAAGGACAAGTTTTTTGAGTGTCTTCAGAAGGTGATGAAGAACCAAAATCAGTACAAGAAGCTCTTTCATACACTGCAAAGGAAAATTGGAAGAATGTAATGGAAGAAGTGATGTAGTCTATGAAATCGAATCAAGTCTAGGACTTGGTTGATCTTCCATTTGGTCGAAAAGCCCTTGAGAACAAAAAGGTTCTCAAAATAAAGCGAAGAGCTGATGAGACTATAGAGAGGCCTAAAGTTCGCTTGGTGGCAAAGGGTTATACTTAAAAGAGACCAATATAATAAAGATTGTAAATTGAATAGGTCAATCTATGGCCTAAAGCAGTCTTCTAGATAGTGGTACTTGAGATTTGACAAGGCAGTTATCTCGTACAATTTTGTCACGATGGACAAAGATTACTATATTTATTTGAAAAGGTCCAATGAGAAATTTGTAATTTTATCTCTCTACGCGGATGATATCTTATTGGCCGGGAATGATAAGGAGTCTATTGAAACTACTAAGAAATGATTGTCCTCAAATTTGGAAATGAAGGACATGGGTAAAGCAGATTATATATTAGGTGTTAAAATTCAAAGGGATCGTTCGAAGATGCTTCTTGCTCTGTCACAAGAGCCACATATAAAGAAAATTCTTGAATATTTCAAAATGGAGAATTGCAATCCCGTTGACACTATTGTACCGAAAGGTGAAACTCTAATTGCAATCCCATTGACAGACACTCCTGTACCAAAAGGTAAAACTCTAAGTCTTAGTATGTGTTCTAAAACTCTTGAATAAAAAGAAGAAATGTCCAGAGTTCTATACTCTAGTGGGGTTGGGAGTTTGATGTATGCTATGATGTGTACTCCCACCGACATTTGTTATGTTGTAGTTCTAGTTAGCAGTATCAATCTAATCCCCGGAAGAGAGCATTAGAAAGTTGTTAAGAGGATATTGAGATACTTGAAAAGTACTGCTAATATCTCCTTATGCTATGAAGAGAATGATTTGTGCTTAAAAGAATACACAGATGCTGATTGGGGTGGAAACCTAGATGAGCACAAATCAACTTTGGGATATGCATTCTTGCTTAACAATGATGCAATCTCTTGGAGTAGTAAGAAACAAATATGCATTTCATTGTCCACAATGGAAGCAGAATTCGTAGTATGTACTTCAGCGATACATGAAGTTGTTTGGTTAAGGAGATTCTTATAGCATCTAAGAGTCCTTAGTTGTGATGTGAGACCTATATTGATTTACTATGATAGTCAGGCAACCATTGCATATACAAAGGATTCCAAGAATCACAACAGAACCAAATATATTGATACAAAATATAATTTTGGCTGTGAAGTGCTACGCTTGGAGAGGGTGGTTGGCGGTGGTCGCTCAGCCGTGTGCGACGCTGCAGTCCTTCATTTTTTTTGTAGTGGTGGTGGTTCTACTCCGATTTTTTGTTGGCGGTGGTGTTGTGGCGGGGCAACGATGGTAGTGGGTTTCCTTTTTTGTTGGCGGTGGTGTAGTGGTGTTTATCATAAAAGGTTGGATCGTGATGGTGAAGTGGTGGTGGCAGTGGTACAGTCCTTGTTGGCGGTAGTTCAGTGGTGGTCGCAGTGGTGGTTGGCAGTGGTTCAGTGGTGGTCACGGTGGTATAGTGATGGTTGGCGGTAGTGGAATTTTGAAAACATCCAAAACATGTTTTGAAAAATTTGGCTTGATTTTAACTGAAAACACCTAAAACGACATTTTTGTTGTTTTCGATTTTCTTTGTAAATTTTAAACTTGTTTTTGGAAATTTGTTTTTGAAACTAAGTAAGTAAACGAGTTTTCACTGTTTTGAAAAATCGAAAATAGAAAACGGGGCTGAAAACGGTAAAGAGAACAACCCCTAAATGTTTGCTCAATGATCAACCTTAGAAAAACCATTCTGTGGCGTTTGGTATTTATAGGTTAGGTTAATGAATGAATGGGTCGGACAAAAAGTTTTTTAAAAACGAATTAAAAAATTCCTGGATAGCACTATCGCTCGAGCAAGGGATGAGCAATAGTCGAGCGATAGATTGTCGCTTGAGCGAAGGCAAGGCGACACGCAGGCGACTCAATTTCTGACGCTTGAGCCAGACCTTGGCCATAAGCTAGCGATATTTCGACGCCATTTTTCGTTCTTTTCGATTCTCGAACTCTAGACCTAATATAACACAACTTTCTACTATTTGCACATTACTCATTGACTTTTACAACATATCAATTTAAGTCCATTTTGTTCACAGACTTGTCAATTACATTAAATACCTAACAAAATGCACGAAAATTTGTTCAGTGCAGAATAACCTTATAGAGATGAAAGCACAAAGATCTAATGCAAAGAGATCTAGAGTGTAGAAAATTTAATCACCAACGAGTTTTTGGGATCACTTTAATTCCAAAACAATCGACACCACCACGAGGGATCAACCCAAAATATCATCTATAACTTCACCCACTCCGGTTGCTTTTAGTACCCACCAAGAAACACACAAAGGAAGGTATTATAGCAGCCACATAGGCTGGAAATAACTAGAGAGAAGAGAAGAACCAAGACAAACGACAACACGAAGCAGAAGACGGAACATAGCCAAGGTTATCACTAAAGGGTTTTGCAAACACATATTATCAAGAAGAAAAACCATATATAATAGTTAGGTTAATTTTAGGTTAGACAATGAGCCAAGCCCAATATGGTCCATAGGTGTTTAATGAGTGGGCTAACTACAAAAGCCATCCAAGGAGCTATGGATTGAGCCATGAGCAACTCTAAAATAAATTAGGCTATTATTAGTGGTCCATACTAGTTATAGGTCCGAGTTATTCCAATCGAGGTGTCTACATTTCTTTTCAGCCATTTGGTCAATGCCAACTGAGTAATATGATTTAACATCATTGCCCGGGAAGATAGTTTGACAACAATTTGCTTAACAAGATCTATGTTCACTTCTTTGCATTTACCCGCACATAGTAATTTTACCATTTTGTTCATTTTTTATACTGAGATAAGAGTTTATGTAATAGGAATTTATTACTTAATTACTGTCTATATAAATGCAGCAGAATCCCACAACAGATTGCTGCTGTTCCTGGAAAATCCAAACCCTTGTTTAAAGCTTCGAGAAATTAGACAGGACAAGGCACCTATCCAAAACTCGTGCCCTACTGTCTGAAACTATCGCCCTTTTTTCTTCTCAGAAATTCTCCATCAATGGCTGAAGGAGACCGTCTTGTGGCAGTGAGGGAGGAGGAGATGAGTTCAACTTGGAGAGGCTTCCACTTAAAAGAACCACTTATTTCCTTAGGCCTGTTGTCACTCCAGTTTCTGTCGCTTGGTATGATTCTGTTAATCCCACCGCCTGTCACGACCCGTCCCAAGTCACCCTAATAGACCTGACACGTCTCTTTTGGTCAAAATTCAAATATGGAATTGTCAAAGTCATAGTCGAAGGGGACTTAAGTGAAGAAAATTAATTTTCTTGGGATTTATTTCATAATGGATGATATATGAGGGTTAAGGTGGATTATTTTTGGAATTTAGGACTTATATTATCTTGGGAAGTTAAGGGACTTCTTTTGCAATAAGTCCATGACTTAACCATTTTAAAAGCCATTTCCCATTTTCATACACACCTACACGCAGAGACCAAGCTAAGGCCGAGAAAAGAGAGGAAAGAAAGGGGAGAAAAAGAAGGAAAGGAGAAAGAAGAAGGAGAAAGAGGAAGGAAAAAGGGAAGAAAAGGGTAAGTGGCGATTTTCTCCATCTTAGGTTCAATTTATCTTAATTTTTTTTCATGAGATAATGAGTATATATTGTCAATTTTCTAGGTGTTTTAACTTGGCTCGAAATTGCAAATGTAGGTAAAAGATCATGATTTTTAGTTCAAATTTCTTGATGGTTAGCTTCCATTTACATTTAAGGTAGGGAACCTTATTTTTGGGCAAACCCTAGAATTTCTAATTTGATTCTTAAGTAAGGATTTTGTGGAAAATGATTGCGATGATGAAAAATTTACTTGAAAGTATATATTTATGGAAGAAGAGGAAAATTTAATGGGATGAATTATGATCACTAGTTGTCATTGGATTGAAGTGGGTATTTGCATATATGCTCGGATTGAAGATTATGTTGATGAGTTGGTTATTAGTAAATGGACTAGAAAGTGATATTAGCTCCAATGGATTAAAGGAATAATTTGGGAAATTTATTCAAGTATGGAGGAATTAAGTTCTAAGAGCTTGTATTTTAATATTAAGACTACTGAAGATTATTCATATCGTATTTCAGGTGGTGACGTGGAGATTGGGAACGTCTATCAGCCAGTCTAGCTTCTAGCTCGTATTTTGTGAGTGGAAAAACTTATTTTTCAGAAATAAATATTTATTAAATCTATACTATATCAAAAGTTATTTATTTCCTGTATTTGATTTGACAACATGATTTTCAGAATCAAACGGATTTTATAGTCAGTTTCTTTTAAAGTTAAATCTAGTTCATTAAAATAATTTCTTTAGCATGTTATATTCATAATACATATTTCAGCATATTTAAATTATTTTAAAACCATCAGAAAGTATCCAGTTGATTTTACTCGCTCTGCACTGATGTGAATGTGTTTCCACAGTGTATGACCAGATTCAGTGATTTTACCCGCTCTGCACTGATGTGAATGTGTTTCCACAGTGTATGACCTGATTATCAGAGGTTTTTGGGACCCACTCTCGTACACACATAGGCTTTGGGCCGTGTACTCGGGTGATTAGCCTTTGGGGCAGCTCTGCGTACGTATGACCAGATTATCAGATTTGGAATGGCTTTGCCTTGTACATCGAGATTACTCTGTACATGAGTAAGGCTATTCATTGGGTACTTCTTGGTGTGATTATTTAGTATATCATTTATGTATATTCAGTTGTAGATTCACAAAATTTCAAATATCAGATAATAGTTCATTTCAGCATATAGAATTCAGCTTATTCAGTTACAGAAATACCATTTTGACTTACAGAAATGACAGTTTTACACAGATTTATGTTGATACCAGATTGTCTATATTTGACATATTTTTACAGTTGGTTATTCAGAATAAAGAGTATGAATTTTATGATTTTAGCATGTTTCAGTTATAAAAGAAATTATCAGAATTTCTTAAAAAACTGTAAGAATAATGAATCAGATTTTTCAGTAAAAATATATAAATGGAAAAAGTATATGTTTTTGCAAACTATCCACTCACTGAATTACAAGTTCACATATTTTGTCATGTTTTTCCTATCAGGAGGCCGCTGAATTTGAGATACTTGGAAAGCTTGTTGAAGTCCAGAGCCAGATTATCCATCATTAGGTTGCATGATCTTAATCATATCATAGCATGTAAATGTTTAGTTGGGGACTCATGTTCACAATACACTTGGTCTGATATTTTGTTTAATGTTCACTTCGTCGATAGGTTGTTCAATTGTTGTAATGCATATATGCAAACATGGTGTTTTGAAGTAGAAGTATTCAGTCAAGTTTAGTTTCATATTGATTTAGTTGTGGTGGTACTAGTGGAATTGGTGGTTCCCAAATATTTGATATTAATTTTTGTATGGGGTCTTTTGTAAATTTTCAGGTTGGTTTTGTTCTATTTTCAAGAGAAACTCTGCCAAAATTTTTACAAAATTATTGTCTTCATAAACTAGTCAAATAGTCGTAGAACAGTCTATGTGGCCTTGGTGGTGGGTCCATCATCTAGCTGGAACTCATCATCGGCGCACGTTACGTCTGGGTCCACTAGGGTGACTCGAGACGGGGTCGTGTTACCGCCACTTCTATTGCTGACTCCTTGCCAGATTCTGTCACCTTGGTTGCTCACTCTATTCCTATCAAGGCTATTTTTCTCGGGTGGAGATGCCCGCAGAAAAAATGGATAAAATGGGTAGACCAGATATGCACTCCATTCACCTTTCAACATGGAAACACGCTGGGATTGATGTTCTGATTTTTGGGGTTGCGAAGAAGTACTGTTCCAGGACCAACACCTGCGTGTTTCCGAGGGGAGAAGCTGCGATCATGGAAGACGAGGTTTTTGGGGTCATTTTCTATTTTGGACGACTCATTTTGAGAAGAGGAAATTACACCTACACCTGCTTTTAGATTTTCAATTTCATAAATAAGGTTACAAGTTTAACATTTCAAAATTCAGGTTTTAATTAAAAATTTTAAAACTTTTTTTTATATAATTAATCTAATCGAACCCTAGAACAAACCCTCCCCCATTTCTTCCCTCTCGCGCCGTCACTCCCAACTCTCCCCCGTCACTCCAACTCGTCGTCCCTCCACTTGCCTCCTCACTGCCGCCGATGTTCGTCTCTGTTACAGTCTCTCTACTCAACAGCCGCCGCCGCCGCAACAACCGTCTTCACTCTCCTCTGGTTTTGGACTCCTTCTGTCGGTTTTTTTAATTTATTTTGTGAGTGGTGTAGATTTGTTTATAGTGGAAGTGTATGCGTTTGATGCGTTGGCCGGTGCAGTCGGGTGGGTGCGGCGGTCGTGGAGGTGTTGAAACTGTTTGGGTGCGTTGGGTGTGTTATGTGTGCGAGTGGGGCAGTGGGCGACCGTTAACTGCAGCAACGATCTGTGGTTATTGTGCAGTTGCAGTTCTCTCCTCCCGTCTCTGTGGGCGTCGCGGATTGGTGGTCTTGGTTATTTTGGGCGGATGGCAGTGGGTGATGTGCGTGGAAGGTGGTGGTTGTTGGCGGCAGATCTGTTGGTGGCGAATATGCTGTTGGGTGTTTGGGCTGATGGGTGGTGGTTTGGGTGGTTTGTGTGCTGCGGTGGTGATAGTGCTGTTTAGGTGTGTTTCTGCGGGCGACGGTGGTTGAGATACGGCGACAGCGGTGGTTCCGCTGGTGGAGGCAGGGGCGAAATGGCGGTCACAAATGATTTGATTGTTTGTGACCAATCATTTGGTCGGTTTGTGACTAATAAACAATTTGTGACCAATGTATTCGATAAACTGTGACCAGGATTAGCTGTGTGACCTAAAAATTACTAAATTGTGACCTAAAATTTATTAATTTGTGATCAATAAATTGATGTTTGTGACCATAAAATAAGTAACGTAATTTTTAAATTTTGTGATTGTGATCGATGAACAAATTGTGACTTTTAAATTTTTAAGTTGTGACCGACAAATAAATTGTGACCCACGAAAATTTTGAACTGTGACCTAAAAAATTTTGAATTGTGACCAATTTGTATATCTGTGACCATTATATATTTATTAATAAAATATATAATTAATTAAGTAATTCATAAATAAATTTAAATAAAAACCTGATTTTTGAAATTTAAAACATCTAACCTTAATTTTGAAATGTGTATAAGTAAAAGCAGGATTTATGTATTCTTCCCTTTTGAGAACCGCTGGAGACATTGAATTGGAAGTGACTACAAAAGAACTACTTGAGTCACAATTAGATTTTTCATGGGCTATATCAAAAAAATCCAGCCCGTCTCGCTGGTTGGTGGAATTCATGGATTGTGGACGTAATTCGTGGACATCATGTGACCATATAGTTTTATCTATTTTAGTGTCCACATTACTCACCAAACATGCTTCAATAGTCACTAATATCGAATCGAATCGTGGAAAGACTCCAACCCATCTTTAATTATATCAAAACAACATTTTATATTTTTCTTACTACACGATCTTTCAAAAGTTTTGCAAAATACAAGATTCTCAAGAAAAATAAAAAAGTGGAAGTATCTATTAGTTTTATTTCTTTAACCAAATATTGGCAACTTTTCGGTGATTTTAACCCGTTTTCTCGCACAATACTAAAATCCATCAAATATTTGTCGTTTGTAAACACGACAACATAACTCGATCAAAATGCATTTCACAAAAAGGTGAAGGAACAATTTAAGTATAGGAAATTAAATAGGCTGTGGAAATTGATTATGTCTTAAAAAATGTGCAAGGGAAGTGCAATGCTTGTGCATGCACACCTTGCCATTCAAATAGTGAAACTCTGTGCACAGTCTATTTCAATATCACGCTGAGCCAGCGAGTGAGAAAAATTTGAGGCCACACATTTGCGACTCCTTAGTCTCCAATGTTTCTATGATTACCAGATCTGATTTTTTCCCTTTGATGCACAGAGATGTGTTCAACTTGGAGTGACTTTTCATTTCACAGAACCACTTAGTTCCTTAGGCCTTCTGTCACATCCGTTGATGGTCCAGGTTTTTTTTCCCTCCATTTGATTCTGTTAATCCCACCGCCACCTCTGTTGCTGACTTGTTGCCAGATTCCACCACCTCGGTTGATGACTCTGTGCCGATGAAGGATATTTTTATTGGGTGGAGAAGCACAAAGAAAGATTGGATAAAATTAGTAGACCACATGCACACTATAACAAAAATGGTCATTTGCAACATTAAAAATGCAACATTTGTTGACAAATGTTGCAAAAAAGGGTTTTTTGACAACATTTTAGAAGGTGAATGTTCCCATTGGTATTAATAAATGAGTTTTGGCAACGTTTTTTATAAAAATGTTGCGGTAGACACCTTTAGCAACGTTTATTGAGAGTTGCGAAAGGTTTTACCTTTAGCAACGTTTATCAAACGTTGCTAAAAGTCTTAGCAATGTTTGATAAAGGTTTCTAAAAGTCTTACCTTTCGCAACGTTTGATAAACGTTGCTAAAGATGACTTTTAGCAACGTTTGGTGAACGTTGCAAACGTTGTGAAAAGTCTTACCTTTAGCAACTTTTATCAAACGTTGCTAAATGTTTTACTTTTGCAACGTTTTCCGAACGTTGCGAAAAGTTTTGTACCCTTTTCCCAAATTAAATTATATACGGGCACAAATGATTAGGGGTGGGCAAAACCCAAACCAAACCGATCAAACCGACCGACCCGACCCAAACCGACCGGTTTGGGTCGGTTTTTTCATTTTTTCAGTCGGGTTTCGGGTTTCGGGTGGGACAATCGGGTCGGGTTGGGTCGGGTCACGGGTTAGCGACCC
>OU503037.1:39185553-39203009 GCA_912172775.2 Fraxinus pennsylvanica | reverse complement strand
AAACTCGAAAATAGAAAATTAGGTTTCCCAATATAATACGTCACTCGAGCGAAGTGGCTTCTTCGCTTGAGCGAAGGGTTTGTCGCTCGAGCGATAGTGAGGCAAAAATGAGCAAGGTAGTTTCTGCTTCAGTCGCTCGAGCAACACTCCGGCGAGCGGCTAGCGAAAATTCGGCGTAAATTCTTCTTGTTCCAAACATATAACCCCAAACCCTAAGCTAACATACCAACTATGAAACTTTACAATTTAGTCCCTAAACTTTGATAAATGTTCAAGTTGGTCAATTTGTTCACATAATCGCCAATACAAAATATAAACCTAACAGAATTAATAGGCAAGCAATAAACATTAGCTTGAATGCATATTGACCCTAGTGCTCACAGTTTCGTTTCTTGAATTGGGAATCTGAAGTAGTACTTAGGTCAAGACTTTGTTTATAATTAAAGGAATTGAAGATGTGCTCTAAAACTCCTGCTCTAGGTTGTCAAGGTCAATCTACCGCAGAGGAAAGGTGGAAAGGTGACCTGCAGAAACCATGATGATTAGATTTCTTATGTTCTCTAAATTCAGGTTTTCTGTACATTAGTCCAGATTTTATGTGTAAGTAAATAATTAAGTTTTTTGAATAGATGAAAAAGAATGGCTCTTGTGTAACCAAAACTGATAGCTTTTCATTTTTATATATCCTTTATAAGTTACCAATTTTTATTTGAGGAAAATACAGAACTTCTCTCCCTCTCCAAAAAAAGGAATTTTTTTTCTCTCCCTATTCTTCGTTTTTGCTGCTCTACGTGCTCTGTTTTTCTTGTTTGTCACAGGAATAGAATTTTTTTCTGTTTTTACAGAAAAAATTATCAATAATTTCTATGCTTGCTTAGATCCTCTATGGTAGGACCACAATTTCATTGATATGGATAGGACAGTTCAATGGACTGCCATCAACCTAGTGTGAAGGGAAATATAAAAATGCTGACTGCCATCAACGAAGAATTGAGGGAATTATATAAACGCGGATTAGTTGATAAGTATATATTGTACACTTATGTAGGCCATCAAACGAGGATATTTTATATTAATTTTGATAAAGTATTTTATATAGACCAAATATTGATGATTGAGGAATATTGGAAATCAATTGGATGTGAATGAGAGACAGAGCTGAAATTGCGAGAAAAATGACCAAATCAAACCTTGGGAGGAAATTCAGGGACCAATTGCAAGTTGGTCACAAAGTACCAATGCCATGCGATCGCAAGTATTTTGGCAACCCAAGGCTAAATTATATCAACCATGCAAACGCCAACTGTTCTACCCTGCGAACGCATGATTATATTCTGGGCAAATGAGCCAGTTTCCTTCTACAGTTGAAACTCCACATAAGAACTTTTGGCCACAATTTAACTTAATTCTAGAGGCAGAAAATGGTACACAACGTATTCTGTCATAGAGAAGAAGACTAGAAATGGATTGAACGAAAATTAACATAGAGGTTTGAAGACTCAAAGTATGGGAATCAAGATCAAGAACAAGAGATTCATTTTTCCATAAAGCTTATTGTATTTTTCAATTTTTTGAGTGATGTCTTTTCATAAATCTTTGTGTAAATTATATAGAAACATGCTAGGCTAAATTCACCTTTGTATTGGATTAAGATGAAATAATTGATTTCCTATTTTTAATTCAAAGACTAATAGTTTAGTGTATTTGTGCCTTTTTGTTTTATCTTGCATGAATCTTTCCTTATTTGATTGATTGATCACAAATTAGATAATTAGTTGTTTGTTGTAGTGTTGGGAGGTTCACAATAAGTTTAAAACACTACAAGGTTAACACGTGGCAATAGATACTAAGAATAACATGTATGACATGAATAATCTTCTAGATAATCGTATATGTTAATGGATTACTCTACAAAGGAATATAACCAGGTTTTGCTCAGAATATGTTAAATTTACCTCAAAAAAGATAGTTAGATAAAAAAGGATCAATTGTCATGAATCATAAATCACACTAGATTACATAAGTTGAGAATTGAAAATAGAACATCAATATGTAGATTCACAAGTCCAATACAATTATCTCATACATTCATACAAACCAATGCATTAATATAATTTGTACCAATAATTTAGAATTAATCATTTAAGATTTAGTTCATGTGGGACGATACTCTTTTCATCACATTATTACTTATCAACTATCTCGTATGCTGGAGTACTGAATATAGGTGTTTTCATGTAAAATCCACACAACACACATTATAATTTTGTGAGTTAGTCTAAACAGCATGTGTGAGATTTGAGATGGTAGTCATTAGTTAGTAAGGTGACCTTGAACGTGAATTGACCTTATATTAGTTGAAATATTCTCTAATAAAATCCCCTGGAGAAATGAAATAAATTGTGTATCATCTTATACTCTTTCTTGAAGCCTAGTTGACTCAAGCAATTAAACCCGATGGGTTTATCATAACCTGGTGTCTATGATTGACTGACTTGGGTTAACCGGCCTAAAGCTCATTGCATGAGTCATCTTAGTTGTTTAATGAAAAAGGGTTTGCACATAAGATGTGAAATTGAGAAATATGATGAAAAAGAAAAAAATATAAATTGTTTAAAAGATTGATGCTAAAACTCAGGGGGAGAAAAACTGATATAAATAAAAGGAGCATTATTTTTAGGTCCTAATGAAAATTGCACTGGTTTGACTTTCATCAGTAGAGGAAAATACTTATTTAACAGTGATGCTCTCATATCCTTTCTCACAAATTTAAGGTATGGAGTCATTTTCATGAGAAAGTAGTGGCACTTATGACACATGATCCACGTATACACTTTACACCATTTAGACTTAATTTAAGTACTCGGGAAAATTTCTTAGTGATGGTGTAGTACTTGTGATCATTTGCATCTTTGAATTTATTTGCATGTTGGGTGCATGTTAAAAAAAAAAGATATGAAAAAAATTTGCTCAAATTCAAGGGAGAAAAGAAAATTTTCTATATATGTTCTAATGTCCTTTACTTGGTTTGACTTTTATAAGTAGCTGAATACACTTATTGGTATTGTTGTTTAGTAAGTCATTTCTCACAAAATTAAGGTCTGTAGTCCTACTTCCATAGGATTAGTGACACTTTACACATATGGGTCACTTGCACAATTTACTCCATGTTAACTTGCGTCACGTATGTGGGAAGGGTTACTGTCAATTGATCATACTTATGCATGCTAACAACTGGATCTTTGGGTTATTGTATGTTAATTCTCGGTCCCTTGTCATTTTGTGACAAAAAGGGGGAGTAATATATTTATTTTTGATATTTGTTATGATGGAGTAGATACTTTTGGATGTATATGATATTTTTGACTTGACACGATGTATCTAAAATTTTTGACTCAAAGGCATTAAATGATAATTTCAGTATTACTAGATTAAGTTTTGATATGTTGTAGTATCAATGTTTTATTTTGGTATGTTGGCTGCATTGATATTATATCTTGATTTAGCTTATTGTATGAAAACTGAAATGATGTGTTATGTGTTATAATGGCTTGACTTGTTTTTACACTTATTACTATTTCACATACGTTTTACACTTAGTAATTGAGTTGTCTATTTCAGGAAACAGGTTTTGATAAAGGAAAAGTAGAATTCAATCAAGACAATTAGTGTTGGTAGTGTCATCATTGTGTCTGTAATTTTTTCACTACTACCTTGAATTTAGATTGTAGTTTTGTCACAGAATGCCAAATGGGAAGATTGTTAGGATTTGATAGTTTATGATGTAATTGGCAAGTCCGTGAACAAAAAGGACTAAATTGGATAGGTTATAAAAGTCAAGGAGTAAGTTGTAATTTTTGTATTTGAATTGTATAGGTTCTAGGGTTCGAGCTTCAAAAGATGACAAAAAATGGTGCTACAATTTTGCTAGACTGTCGCCAGAATTTTACTTGAGCGGCAGAAGTAGAAACATTTTAGCTAAACTGCCATCGGGCCTTCGCTCGAGCGAGAAGCCCTCGCTCGACTGTAGTTGAGTTCTCGCTCGAGTGACGGGGTTAGCCGAAAATTAAGAAATTGCGATTTCAAGGCCTTTTATCTGGCCCATTCAACCCTAACCCTATCATATAAATATCAGAATGCCACCTAACATAAATTCCAAGGTTGAAACATAGAGAGAATTTGAGAGCTTCATCTTTTCATCTTCCAATTCATTGAGAGACTTCAACCTTCATTCATTTGATTATAATTAGCAGAGAAAACATGAGTTCCAGCTAATCCAAATACCAAGCTTAGTGAGGAACACAGAGTTCTTCAAGAATACACACGAGATAGACGAATCTACAAAGCCAAGGGTTAGAGAATCCAGGAGGGCTTTGATATTGCAGTCAAGGAGTTGGTGCAGGAGCGCGCAATCCAGAAGAGTTGTCAGAATTTTAGTTAGGAGTTGTTGCGAGGCACACAATCCATGGGGACTGTATTAACTTCAGTCAAGAGATCAGAAAGCTCCTGTCGTCGTCTTGTTAGGCGGACCGTAAGTTCTATCATTCATAGTGGATTTTGATTGGCAAAGCGCTCGGAGTTTTTACCCAGTTGGGGTTTTTCCGTGAACATTCCGCGTGTTTTTTTAATTGCTTTATTTACTATTTTTATATTCTGCGGTATTCAAACATAGGGTAATTGGACTGTTAGCTTAACCATCTAGAGGTACTTAATTAGTGACTTTTTGATGGTTAGTTACAATTTTTAATTCCGCATTTACACCTATTCACCCCCCTCTAGGTGTAGTTTGGGTCGAACTGCGTAAATTTCAATAATAATAATAATAATAATAATAATAATAATAATAATAATAATCAACTCTCCGTTTTCACATCGTAACTTCTTGACTTGGATTAATTCGTAAGAGGATTGAGAAATTGTCATTGCCTCCACGGCACCCAATGGTTCCAAAAGAAAACAAAGATCAAGTTTTCTAGTTACATTTAATGTTGTAGAAATAATTTTTGAAAAGTGAGCTGACACGATCAAACTTTATTTGTCGCAATCTATAAAAATCTTTAGGGATTTGTTTAGATGATTATAGTTCAGTTGTTTCTTCCCTTTTCACAGAAGTTGAGAGTCCAGAACAATGTATTGTGTCCCATATAGTGATCACACCCATAATTGATACACTTAACACTAACATAGTTGAGGAGTTACCTATGGCATTGTCACCAAAGTCAAACATTTCACGTGTCATCGACATCGTGCCAAAATTGATATCGCCTACTCTTTTTCAAGATTTTCATATTGACTTTATTAAAAGTATTATCTCTACTGCATGATACTCTTCGGGTTGCCACATTGTTTTCCAATGCTGTTATTCAATTGCACACTTTTCTTATTGCTATTAAGATTTTGCTTACTAGTTACCGGTATACCGTCTTGCTCATCTTTTTCTTGTCAATGTTTCTAAATTTTATATCAAGATATAAAGATTAATTATTTTCACTCTAACTTTTGAGCTTGATTTTGATTTGCATTATAGCTTAGGAAACTTAATTGGTGATTATTATAATTTAGTGTGTGTCTCTTTAACTTGATTTTCTAAAAAAAAGAGCTTTTGAACATTCATATAAAGATAACCAATTTGACTGACCATCACCCAGAATGAAAATTATATTTTAGATATAAAGGGATTGTTTCCTTATCTGGGCAGATTCGAGCCTTCGAGTCTTCAGTGCTAGTTCCTTGTGCTCTCATTATATGCACAACTAGTCGAAGACTTTGTCAACTAGTTGCATAAATTGTTTCTTTTTTGATGTCCTTATCGATATTTGGTCAGAAGAAGAGATCGTCCATTTGGTCAGATCATATTCTCGGGGATGATGTGCAGATTCAGTTAACGTCACATGATCAATCAAGATTCTAGGTTCTTGAGAAAGACTGCCCTTCTTGATATGAGCTTAGCAGGATGATGTTGTCCAATATTCAATACAAATACTTGGCCAAGACAAAAAATCGACCTCCTTAGAGAATGATCTTCATGTCTAACTTGTCAAAATCGAGTTCTCTCAAAAGGAAAGAATTGATGGAGATCAAGATAAGGATAAAGATAAATATAGAACTATTGTTTAAATGTGATTTTAAAAGTAGAGTCTGATTCCAAATATGTTGTGTTGATGAGATTAGATTAGAAAAGATAAGATTAGTTTTTATATTTTGATACAATTATAGTTTATTAGAATTTTGTTTCCCTTTCAACTTCTTTTAGTTTAATTACTCTATAAATAGAGGGATTTATTCAATGTAATATAAAACCATAATATATGAATAAAAATTGATTTCTTTTTGCCCTCAATTCTTCTCTTCTTAGACCCCTTGCTTTCTGATTTTTCTCTTGTTCATTAACAAATTATAAGCTCCTATGTCATCATGACAAAAGGTCAGGGCAAATATGTATTTGATATCTGCATGGTTCTTGTTTTGTCTCTCTTTCTCTATGTTTTTCTTCTTTAATATAATTCATATGTAGGGATAATAATAATAATAATAATAATATGAGGTCCAGTTTTCACACCTTAACTTCTTGACTTGGATTAATTCGTAAGAGGATTGAGAAATGTCATTACAGCCACGGCACCCAATGGGCAAATCCAAAGTATTATAAGGTGAAGATTATGCTCCAAATATCTAGGCATTATTAGTTCCAAGTAGGACCACTATTTCACTGATATGGATAGGTCAGTTCCATGGACCATCACCTTAAATGGTTTCAAGAAGACTGGATATAAGAAAAGGCTGACCAGTCTATGCTATCTGGAGCTATTCCCTTCTTTCTCCATCGATATTGACATGGAGTAATTAACAGTTTAGCTTAAAAGAAAACATCAGCTATAAATTTGTGTAGGTCAAATTATATTAATTTAATTTATCTGATATGTTAGATATATTATGCTAGGCTCCCAGGTTGAACTGGGTAAAGACCAACCCGTTATATATCCTTAGGTACCTCTCAAGATCTAGCCCAGTTAGAATTTATTCGACCTTAGCTTTGACTTTCAACTCTCCGATGTCGAATGCTATAGTTCAAGGTGACTATTTCAAGCTTGTGTTGCCTTTTTGTACAATCATTCTAAATGTTGTTTGATTTTCTAAGAGCAGAAAAAAATGAGCACTAGAATGAAGATAACGAGCTATTTTATTTTTCCGATAGAAAGAAAGAGATAATTCTTGTGAAGAGTTCGAACTTGATTGTTTTTGCCCCATTCTGGTATCGGATTTGCTGAATTCACAAATTGCGGGATATAGTTCTTATCGTTTGAAATGGCAATTATTATTTTTTTTTTCAGAGAATTAAAAGTGCAGCTAAGAAACCAATTTCTCAGAAAACAGTGGTAGCCAAAGCAATTTACGGCAGACATTGATTACACAGTTACCAGGGATGGGATTGAAAGACTGATTTAGCCCGTTTGGAAAATTTATAAATGATTTGTAAAAAGAAATAGTAGAGGGTCTCACAATATGTGTGGATAATAGTAAGTAGGAGTTATGAATGTGTGGTTAAAATTAATGTTGATTTTGACTAAATTTAAAAAACACTCATAAATTGCTTGCCAAATGGAGGCTTGATAGGTTCTTACTCCCTAGAAAAGATAGGATGATCCTTCATAGTAACTATTCTGCAACTCAGTTGGTATCAGATGATCATGGTTCATTAAAATCCTGCAAGCATAGAGTATCATTGACAAATAATAGATTTGAATGAATAAATTCAATCCAATTTTATTAGTTATGTATGTAATTTGAATTATGTAATGCAAAATAGTTTTTGCAAAATAGTTATTGATTAATGTATGCTAAATTAATCTAAGAAAGTTGTAAAAGTTTGAATTTTTTTTATCAAATTATAGATGGTTGTATTGGATTTAGAGTCCACCTATTATTATCTATTAAATAATGCAATCGGAATGCAAAGTTAATCAATAAACACAATAAATACTAAATTACTAGTCTTGAATTAAAAAAAAAAAAAAACAATACGGTTTATGTCCATCCAATACCAAAACGAATCTAACCTAGCATGATTTTAAATAAATTACAAAAGAATAATAGAAAAATATCACCTAAATCATGAAATAATGCAAAAGATAATAATATTCAAATTCAAGGTTGAAATTTTAAATTTCTTAATGTAATTGACCTTCAATTCTTGTTAGGGTTTGATCCTCCCTCAAGTGATAAATTGACCTCTTACTCTTGATGATTTTTATTATATTATTGTGCATAAAGAGGTAAGACAAGAGTTTTCCAATATTTTTACCATGTTTTGTATTTATAGGGGGTCCAAAAATCAAGCAAAACTATAAAAAATTTGAATTAAAAAAGGAACATGAGCCACAACCAGAAATTGCAAGCTTGGTTCCGTAATTAACACTGAACTTGCGCTTGAATCCTACGAGTCCACGCCGGCTCATGTTCGTTCATTCTTGAGCAGCTTTCGGTAGTTTGATCATAACTTTCTCTTAAAATATCCAATTTAGGTAATTTGAAGTGTTGAAAAGCTAACTCAAAGGATTACAATTCATTTTGAAATAGCATTTTTTCAATTCGTATGTTTGCTATGTTAAAAATGAGTCTCAATATGATGCTGAAAATTTGGAGCATAACTTTTCAGGATAAAAATTGATTTGTTAAAATATTTTTACCATAATTCACTTCTTTGACCTTGAATTGCATCCAATTGATCCTATGTGATCTTCAATCATCGTTTTATGGTCCGGATAAACTATTGGATGTTTGCACTTTATTCCTCGAACTTTGAATTTCTTTCATTTTGCCCTTTTTTGTTTCTTTCTTCCGATTCCACCAATTTTTCTCAAATTTTACCTAACAAACAAAATTAACATGTAACTAAACCATAAGTCATGAAAATTAATTATAATTAATCTCATTTAACGGTCCAAATAAGTGTAAAAAATACACTTATCAATCACTACTGTAGTAGTTCATATTGTAATGAGAAGAGGCTTTGATTTTTCCATTTTGGTGGGAAACGGGGGTGTACTAGCAGAATATTTAGTATTCAAACCAATTTCATGTTCAATGTTGAGTTCAAGCGTGATGTATGTATGAGCCTGTAGATAAGCTTGCCATCAGGGATGTAATATACCAAACTAGCATGCGTGCCATCAAGGATTTTCATCAGTCCAACAGGTTTACTGCAACAACTTACTTGAAATGTAAATTTTAATAGATCCTAGCCTTTTCGGTAATTTTGCGATGTTGACATGAATGTTGTACCTAATTACGTACAGATGCATGATTTATTTCACACCAAAATCACCTCAGGAATGGAGGTATGTACTTTCACTGTTCAAACTACTGATGCATATTGCTGTGAAGTCTTTATGAGAGGACTAGAACCTGGACATGATTTCTAATTAAAACAGATCCTCCAAATACTGAAATAGATAATTAATGTGTGTGATGAATAGAAGTACGATTTTGTATTCCAGTTGATAAAAAAACGAAAAAAGCAATGTAGGCATAACAAATGTAATCTATTAGCTTATCGTGCTTCCATTAGTGTAATGGTCATTTGGTTTATTGAGCTTGGTGCATTTGTGCTACTTAAACTTTCAGCCATAAACAAATCCCTTTCTGTGAAAAAACCAGGTTGCTTAGCTTGAGGCAACTCAACTTCATTCCCAAGCATAAACACTATTGAAGACATGCTTGGCCTGTCATCTGGACATTGTTGAACACACAACAGTCCCACATGGATCGATCTCTGCACTTCTGATAAATATTGTGAAATCCCTAGGTAATCATCTACAAATTCCAGTGACCTTCCTTCTTTATGCAGCATCCATGCCTGTAATAATTGAACTCAATTAAGGACCATCTTTTTGAATCCAAGTGCCGTACGGAATAATTTCATTACAATGTGAGTATGCACTATACTTACATGCCCAAGAAGGTTGTGGTGGTGATCTCTATGAGAAAATCCTCTATTTTTTTTGCCACTTACAATCTCAAGCACCAAAACGCCATAACTAAATACATCTGATTTCACAGAAAACATGCCATCTATAGCATATTCTGGGGACATGTAGCCACTACAAGATAAAATTTATCAGACAATTAACTTATAAGCAATGGAAAGCATTTTATAAATTATGGGATTGAGATTCTTACTATGTTCCAACTACTCGGCTCGTATTAGCTCCAGTCTCGTTTCCTCCAAAACTTCTAGCCATTCCGAAATCTGATATCTTTGGGTTCATATCAGAAGCTAGCAAAATATTGCTAGCTTTGAGGTCTCTATGGATGATTCTGAGACGGGAATCTTGATGGAGATACATAAGTCCCCGAGCAATACCATTTATAATGTGAAAGCGCTTGGGCCAATCAAGTACTGCACTTTGCATTGGATCTGCCAAAAAAAATTCTCTTCTCATGAGGATAATTTGTTGGGTAATTCGAAATGAGAAATCAAATCCAACATCTATAATGACATAACTTCAAGCACACAGGAGCATGAAACTTCACATGTTGAAAAAGAATAATGTTCTGTACCCTATATTACAATTGATCAAAAAAATTTATCTTCAGGACTTGAAAAATGTGTAAGAAACGTCTTTCTGTCATTAAGTGTAACTGGTACTACTGATAGAATTTGCTATTGAGAAATTCGAAGTGAATATTTCTTACCGAATAGAAACAAGTCAAGACTTTTATTGGGCAAGTATTCATAAACCAACATCTTTTCTTCTCTTTGAATGCAGCATCCTAGAAGCTTCACGAGATTTCGATGTTGTAGCTTAGCCATACAGATAACTTCATTCTTGAACTCATCAAGTCCTTGGAGGGAATTTCTAGATAGCCGTTTGACAGCAATTTCCTGCCCCTCCTCCAGTATGCCCTATATCAGAAATTATACATGTAAAATGTATTTGCTTTGCAAAACAGCTATTTGCATATCATCTTCCACTCACTTTTCACGTGACCTAGATGTTGATATATTTTTGTGTATTAAAAGACTTAATTTCACATTAAAAAGAAGAGTGATTATAAGAACAAAATATTTGATACTGTCATTTATTGATCATCCAAAAATTTGGGATACAAGATAAATATCTGAGAGCATTTTTCCAAGTGTGGTGCCAGCCCTGTTAAATTAAAACTGAAATATGAAAAAAAATTATATATTACCTTGTAAACAGGTCCAAACCCANACCTAGTAAACAGGTCCAAACCCACCCTCTCCAAGCTTGTTATTAATTGAAAAATTATCTGTAGCATTAATTATTGTATATAAATCAATCAGCGGCAGTTCTATTTCTTTGTTTTGACTTTCATCATTTTTACGGTCCATAAAATTGTCTTCCAGACTCCCTGAAACAAAAGTGATGAATTGGATGTAACATGATAGAGAAAAGCAAAAGAAGGATTTCAATTAGCTGTGGATGGATAAGCTTGGTTTCTCCTATTTTCTGTAGTAGAAAATGGTAGATTTTTCTTACTGCCTGTTCTGAGCCTGTGATTTCTTATCTTCCTTCTTCGAAGATGAAGCATCAGACTAAGCCCAAGCAGAACCATTCCTATGGACAACGGCAAACCTACTTCAAGAACTTTTTTTTTCCTCCCTTCTGACTCTGCAAAAAATTTTATCCAAATAAAATGAGTTTTTTTCAATGATATAGAACCATGAAATTGAGAAGTATACAGAACATCTATAAAGGAAAATAAGATGAGGAAAGATTTGAGATTTATACATTAAATTGTTACCTAATTCAGAAGAAGCCATTCTGATGTAGATATCTTCACCTTCTTTAGATAGTTCTTTGATGTTAATTAGGTTTTTAAACCAAAGCAGGCATCCAGTTTTCCCTCTGCTTATATCCAAATAAGTATAAGCTGTACAAGAGCAATTCTTTAAGCATTCTACCTCGCATTCTTGGAGTGTCATACTCTCGTTATACCGGGAATATTGTGTATCTGGCAATTTAATACCAGAATACTTGAGAAATACATCTCCTTGTTGACAATTCAAGGGAGTTCTGCGAACACACCCATTCGACCAATCTCCATTGTACCATCCATCAGGATTTTTAGGCAAAAATTTATTGAAACATCCACAAACAGGAGAATTCGCAATATTGCAACTACCATATGCACCACACAATCCATAAATGTCACAATTATCTGTTGGAGCAGTAATATAAATCACCCAACCCTGTGTTCGATTAATCCATGTCGAGCGCTGTCCAAGACCACTTGCAGTCAAAGTAAATTTTGAAATAACTGATCTGTTTAGAAGCTCAAAAGAATAGTAGGCCTCGTTTTTATTTAGGACTACTCGATATTTGTAAATAGGATTTTTCTTCAAGTTTGGAATCCCACTATAGCGGAGTCCATTCCAAGGTCCACTTTTAAACTGCACCACTGAACCTTTTTTCATTGCATATTGAGGATAACCAGTAGGATCAAAGTGATATGTAAAATCTCCCAAAGACGGATCATCATTGCTCTTCCATGATGAGAGATACACTTCATATCCTGTTCCAAAGTTCCAACCCAACTTCATTCCTTGTAATAATGTATCAGTCGGATAATTAAAACTCTCCCAGAGAAAATTCTCGGGATCATCATCGTTTGTTTCTTTCACAACAAGGTTTCCCGAGTCGAGCAATTTTGCAACTGGAATTTTCACAGGTCGTGATGTGTTAGAAGACCATACGATGACACCATCAGTATCATTTTGCAGAACTAGAAGTCCTGGCTCAACAACCTTTAAGACTCCTGATCTGTTTGTTAGTGGAACTTCTCTGTTTGCAACCCATACCACAGTCATAACTGTTACCTCCTTGTACCACATGCCCACGTATCGATTCTTGGAATTTCCAGGGCTAAAAAATCCCAATTCAAAAGTTCCGTTTGATGAAACAATGGTCTCACCATCTCTAAGAATTTGTGAACTAGTTATAGTATCCATTGCATTGGAAATCTTTGGTAAAGACATGAAAAGGGTTAAAACAAAAAGTAGGGGGACATCTTTATTCGAGATCTTCATGGTTCTAGTTCTGCCTATGTCTGTCTGGTCTTCTTATTTGACAGAATTGATGTGCAAGCAGTTAACAGAAGCATTATTTCATATTGACTGATATGAGGTCCATGTCCACTTCTTAGTTTCCTGTCACAGACCGATGCTAATGAGGATTGAGATGTTGATAGTACAGAAAATCATCCAATTGTCAATCTGAAGCATTATAAGGTCTAGAACATGATTCAAAATTCTACGCATGATTAGATTTGATGAGGACATTGTTTTCATTGATAGGGATAAAAAAGGTCAATGTGAATGAGGGAAATACAGAAACGTTTACCAGTCTTTGATATATGGACTATTCCAGTGGTTGACCCAATACAAAAGTTTAGCATGGGCAGACTGAATGTTGACCGTTGACTATTGACCATTGACGATTAGCGATCGTAAGAGCGAGGTAGTGTATTAATATTTAATTAAATAATTTTCAAAATTATTCAAAACAAAAGGGCCAAAACTCTCAATTCTCTCAGCCCAAAACAAAAGGGCCAAAAAAAAAAGGAGGGAAAAATTCATAAGTAAGAGGATAAGAATCCCCTATTTCAAAATTAAGAAAACAAGTTTGAAAATTAAAAAATCAGATTTTTATTAAAATTTATTATGATTTAATTAATTAAATATAATGATGTCATAATTACAAAATTAATGGTCACATGTACATAATTAATTGGTCACAGATTATTTTTGAGGTCATAAATCAAAAATTTTATAGGTCATGAATTATTTCGAGGTCACAGTTCAAAAATTTTATAGGTCACAATTTGTTTATCGGTCACATATCAAAATTTTTGGAGGTCACGGATTATTTCGAGGTCACAAATCAATAATTTTATAGGTCACAGATTATTTTATTGGTCACGGATAAAAAAATTACAGGTCACAGATTAATTTTTAATCACAAATTGTCGAATTTTAAGGTCATGGATAATCCAATATGCGGTCACAGCTAGTCTAATCTATGACCACCGTCAACAGGTGTGACCACCGGTTCAACGTTGTCTCTAGCAGCAACACCACAATCGTCCACCGCCACCACTACACCAATAGCACCCACGCAACCACCAGATACACCACCATCACCCACCTCCACCGCGGCTAAAAACCACCACGACCACAACCAGATATACCAAAAAAATAGATCCAAAACCGCCAACACCCCACAACCACCATCACCTTATTGCCACCCCCACCAATATCGTCTCAAATCTGAAACTCACAAACATAAAAAAAAAAAGCCCAAAAACCGCCACAGCCACCACCTGCACCCGCCAGATCTACCAAAAAATCAGATACAAAATCGCTAACACCTGACCTCACTGTCGTCGTCACCACTTCCACCATCGCCACCATCCATACCATCATTTTCAACCACCACCACAACCACCATTTTCAACTCAGATTTGTGCAAAAACCAACCACTGTATTGTGTGCAAAATTAAATTAAAATCCTTTGCGGCTCCGGTGAAGAGAAGCTCCACTACGCGTGGCGCTCTCAGTTGTGGGCATCGCCACTGCAGCTTTGATCGTAACATTGCAGCTGCTAATGCTGCTCACGATCGTGACGATTGACGAGAGAGAAGAATGGAGACTGAGAAGTGAGGAAGAGGGATCGCCATACCAGCGGCGGCGGTGGTGGTGTCACAGCAGCGATGGCGGTGGTGGTATTTTCATTAGAGAAGAGGAGATGAAGGATAGAAAGAGAAACGAGATGGGAGAGGAGGGTTAAAGAGAGAGAAAGAGATGGGGAGATGAGAGATTTAGGGTTAGGGATGTGTGGTATACGAATTAGTTTTGACTTGTTATATTAGTAAAAATATTTATTTTATATATATTAATTAATTAAAAATATTTGATTTTTAAATAAGTAAATTTTGTACTTAATTTTTGAAGTTGGATCTTGAAATATAGGGTTGGGTGAAATTTCCACATATATATGGACCATGAGCAATGTAAATCCTTTAAACTACTTTCAACAGCCCACGTTATTTTCGGATCAAGTCTTTGCACTTGGTTGTTAGTAACAATTTAATCTAATGTTTATATCATAGCTCGGGATTCTTTGGATATCAAAACCCAANATCCCATGTGAGAGTTATGTACACCATCTTGTACATAAAGTATGTACAACAAGAATAATCCAATTTCGTGACTTTGAGATTAAAATCAACCAGATTTGATGGCCAATCCACATAGAATTGAGCCACCACCTTCGCCTAGCTCCAAAATCTTGCAATCTTCGATGTAATTATACCATTCAACAGGATCACCCTCCCGAGACAATAAATCAAATAGTTGGCGGGTAAGCCTTAAACTGAGTACTTCACTGAAACAATTCATGTAGACGCTAGATTTTTTGCCTAGAAACAAGTGCCCGACGCCCTGCAGTATTGAAGACTCCGACGGATCCAGTATAGGCGGCTTCGCCCCCTCGCTGGGTGTTGGGTCCGCCCCTGGACTATTCCCCTTTCCCATTTCCATTAATATTGACTTTGAATAGTCAGGTCTTGCTCTTTATGGTTGCAGAGTCAGTTTACCTTAAGTGAAAATACTGACTATACTTTTTACTTTGAACACTATACGTCAACTATAATTTTATATAGACGAATAGGTCTTAATTTAATTCTGCTAACGTTTGATTCTGTTGGGCTAATTTGTCGAGTTGAACATGGTCGAAGCTACTCTATATACCATAGAGGTGTTAATATGCCTGGACATAATAGAAAAGGTGCTTAAATGGGGATTGACTTGAAGCACGTAAACACTGAAGAACAAGTCGCAGATTTGTTAATGAAAAGACTCAGTGCTTCAAAGTTCGAAGGTTTTGAACCCGACTGAGAATAATGAGTAGAGAAATTAAATCAAAGAGTCGGTATTGAAAGAGAGAATTGAAGAAGTCACACAACCGACTTTCTAATATCTAGAATTGTTTGGGTACATATACATGCTGAAAAACTGGAGGATTTCATCTTTATATGTTCGCGACTTGCTAGAGAACTGTAAAACCCCCAAATCTAGATCCCTAGATTTGGAAGTATTAACATTTTATTTATCTCTTAAAATCATAAATGCGGAAAAATAATTAGATTTTTTTTTGACGTAATACAAATCAATGACTTCATTCATAAAATATCATTTATACTTAAAGAAATATAAGACAGTTAGAACTTAACTTTCAAAACAAAATAAATATTTAACTTTTAAAATAATTTGTGCTTAATAAAATATAGAACAATTAAATTTATTGTTAACTTTGATTACAACAATGAATTCAACATTTAAATATAATAGTACTAAATTCATATAACCACAAGTCATCATCTCGAATCATTTTGCATTCATTATCTGAAAATGAGGAAGGATAACATGAAATGAGCCAGCTCTCAGTAAGCAAACCTTATGCATATGATATATACTTATGATATGTGTATGAATTATTTTAAAATCAAAGCATTTCTCAATAAATATTCCATTTCTTTCATTTCGTTGAAAGCTTAACATTGACTTCGTGAGCTCATTTAGTACATCGCCTAGCCAATCAAAATGCAGTGGGCAATTATTATTTGGAACCCTATTGAGTCCAAATTGGCAATACCACAAAGTGGTTAATACTAACATTATCATTGAATTTTAAACATGGAACATTGGTTGGGTGCGCGGGTCCCCCATGCTTCATTTTCCACTCGCACTTTTCATGACATAGACATACACTTCGTAAAAAAACATTTGAGATATATATCTTTAAAAATATTCCTTGACTCATTGAAATTTGGAAACTTTTATTTCCTGAAATTTCATATATGCTTGTGAATGCATTGACACGTATAAATATGTAATGTGCAACATTAATGACATAAAACATAAAAATCAAATATCATGTTAACATAAGGGTAATACGATAACATATTTATACATTTAGCCTCCGTTTGGTAGAGATTAAAATTAGCAGGGGCAGACCCAGGATTTTTCTTCGAATAATTTTAAACAATAAAGATAATATTCAAAATGTAATACATTTCTTACAATTGTTCCTTACGACTTCTCATACTTTGAAAATGCCGTATAATAGTCTCGTTAGTAATTTCATTAAATACATCTTTTTCAACGTACACAACTAAACTATCATTCATCCATTGGTCTCCAATCTGATTATGCAATCGATTCTTCACAAAATTCATAGCAGAAAATACTCTTTCAACTGTAGCAGTAGCAACCAGAAGAGTTAATCCTAAAGTCACAAGCATGTAAACTAATGGATACACTTTATTTCTTTTGGTCACAACCAACTTCAATGCAAGTTCACTAAGTCCCTTCATTTCTCCAAACTCCTTGTTAGAGGGCATATCAACAATATAGTTTCGAAGCTGAT
>OU503037.1:39148573-39179652 GCA_912172775.2 Fraxinus pennsylvanica | reverse complement strand
CCCCCCCCCCCCCCCCCCCCCCCCCCCCCCCCCCCCCCCCCCCCCCCCCGCCCCCCCCCCCCCCCCTCCCCCTCTCCTCCATGTGAGTTGTCTGTGAACCCCCACCTATGCATCTAGCATGATGCCTTCCCAATAACAGAGGAATCGATTATATTTCAACCACATTTATCACCTCCCACACCTTCACCCCGATTTTCAACCCTCAAATCAGCCATCACCATTTTCTCTTGCCAATCTTCAATCCAAATCTCAATTTTCCATAAATTTAAGATTAATTTGGCCACAAATTTGTGATCATCTCCATGATAAAAAATTTCAGGTTTGAAGTCACAATTTCTTTGTCATTCATTTGGCTTCGAAGCCTATATCTAGTGTATTGATAGATAATGGTTTGCCGTAAGAAAGAAAAAGGGAACATCAAATTATAGTTAAATGACATTATTTGATTATGAACAATTTGATTTTACTAACAATAGTGAATTATTTGTGAGGAATTTTAGTACTCTTTGCAGAGAAATGATATCATTCAAAGAAATATGTGAAATAAGAAATGTGGGACAAATCATTTTTTTAAGTGAATAAATGGGTAAGGGATACAAGTGTCATTTTATTAAAATAGATTTATTTAAAGGCATGAATGGATGGAACCAGCCAAAAGGACTTTCGCACACAAAGTCAACAGTTTGAAGGAGTTAGCGCCAAGAATGAAATGTTAGGGACCATTTCTGAGCAAGGGACAAACGTCAAGGACCTTCTGCACCAATTTTCCTATTTAAATAAATAAAAGACAACGAAAAGAAAAGAAGACAAAAAAAAAAAAGAAGACCTGATCACTAGATTGATCAAATGAACACTACTATGATAGAGTACGGGGAATAATGGAAAGAGGTTTAAGTTGGGGGCACAACTTGTAATACAATTCTTATTGGAAAATCACGTGATGTGTGTTGTATGTATGAGCAAGTGGATAATGCGATCCTTGGGGCAAATCTTGTCAGGATTGATTATCTATACGACTTCATTTTTCGATGTCCAGGTCATTAATGCAGAGGTTATAATTTTGAAATTGCTTCTGACATATCCTTAAATTGTAGATGTTTGCACCCTATGCTTTCTCAAGATGTTTGAAAGGACTATCTTACAAGGAGAGCATAAACCCACAATAAACCCACAATGGATAGTTAATGTTGGGCAGAATAGTGATTATTTTGGAGGTTAATTCTATCTGAAAATTCATAAGGAAGAACACAAGATATTTTAAGTGGACTAGAAGGTGTAGAATCTAGCAAAGGGCCTTCTAAAGAAGCATTCGGATTTGATTCTACTTTGGGGTGTGTTACAGCCCATTTTGGTTAATTCAAAATCATTGTGATTTTTTGGAATTTAAGATAATTCTGCAGAGTAGTGCTTGAATTCATTGGAAGATGTGGAGTATTTTTTTATTTTGTAATTTGTTGGAGAAATTAAGTTTTAATTATTGTTGCAGAAGTCAGTTCATTCCTTGGTGGAATTCATGTCAAGGTGGAGATTGTTGGAATTTGGGTGTGACCTGAATTCTTTTGTTGAAATTTTTAGTTTAACTGTAGTTTTTAGAGTTTTTAAATCATTTTTAAATCTGTGTGTGTCTTTCGTTAAAATTAAGACTGATAAACGTCGAATTGAATTCCACACTCTCCGAGAGATCGACTTGGACTCTTTAGGTCCACTTTTACTACTTGTTCTCGACCCGTGCACTTGCGGCATAGAATCACACAAGAACAGTTCCCAATCATCATACTTGAGCATATTGGAGGGATTAGTTTTATTTTCATCCATTTCTCCTATGTAATCTATAACTAAATCGTTGTAAATTATATTTGATCTAACAATGAAAGTGAGATTACATTAATTTCTCAAATTCTACATTGTATCACAGTTCATTATACTCCAACAAGCATTTCGATCTAATTAAGACTAAAAAATGAGCAAATAGATTTCAAGATTAGTTTGCTCAAATGAACCACAATCTTGTGAGGATATGTTAAGCTATAAATCTCATATCGTCTAATTACCGAAATATAAACCAACATATAAAGTCTTAAGCTACTCTTCTAAATAAGGCTAACCATTTATAATTGAACCTCAAATCTTAATAACTTCATTTAGCTGTTTTCTGAGGGAACCAATGGTTACTTTATTTTCATTTAACTTTGAGCACATTCGACTTTTATAGGAAGAGCAAGGGTGGAGGTGGACAGGAGGCCCGGCCCCCAGCCCGTATACAAAACTTAGAGCAAAATGTAATGGGAAAAATCCATACTTATCATAGTTTTAAAAAACAATTTCAAAATTATTAAACTTGTAAAATCATTCAAAAATCAGGTCAAAAAATCATTTTTATATATCACTTAAATAATATATTTATTAAGTTACATTAAATTATTGTGACATAAATTAAGAAATGTTAAATATGTGATATTTTTCTCACACAATTCCACTTTCCAATGGGTTTTTCCCTTTGTACAGAAGTAGAAACCCCCACCTATGCATGCAGCATGATGCCTTCCCAATAACAGAGGAATCGATTATATTTCAACCACATTTATCACCTCCCACACCTTCACCCCGATTTTCAACCCTCAAATTAGCCATCACCATTTTCTCTTGCCAATCTTCAATCCAAATCTCAATTTTCCATAAATTGAAGATTAATTTGGCCACAAATTTGTGATCATCTCCATGAAAAAAATTTTCAGGTTTGAAGTCACAATTTCTTTGTCATTCATTTGGCTTCGAAGCCTATATCTAGTGTAGGGTTTGCCGTAAGAAAGAAAAAGGGAACATCAAATTATAGTTAAATGACATTATTTGATTATGAACAATTTGATTTTACTAACAATAATGAATTATTTGTGAGGAATTTTAGTACTCTTTGCAGAGAAATGATATCATTCAAAGAAATATGTGAAATAAGAAATGTGGGACAAATCATCTTTTTAAGTGAATAAATGGGTAAGGGATACAAGTGTCATTTTATTAAAATAGATTTATTTAAAGGCATGAATGGATGGAAACAGCCAAAAGGACTTTTGCACACAAAGTCAACAGTTTGAAGGAGTTAGCGCCAAGAATGAAATGTTAGGGACCATTTCTGAGCCAGGGACAAACGTCAAGGACCTTCTGCACCAATTTTCCTATTTAAATAAATAAAAGACAACGAAAAGAAAAGAAGACAAAAAAAAGAAAAAGAAAGAAGACCTGATCACTAGATTGATCAAATGAACACTACTATGATAGAGTACAGGGAATAATGGAAAGAGGTTTGAGTTGGGGGCACAACTTGTAATACAATTCTTATTGGAAAATCACGTGATGTGTGTTGTATGTATGAGCAAGTGGATAATGCGATCCTTGGGGCAAATCTTGTCAGGATTCTAATAGATATGCTGAAGTAAAAAGATGTCCAGGTCATTAATGCAGAGGTTATAATTTTGAAATTGCTTCTGACATATCCTTAAATTGTAGATGTTTGCACCCTATGCTTTCTCAAGATGTTTGAAAGGACTATCTTACAAGGAGAGCATACACAATGGATAGTTAATGTTGGGCAGAATAGTTATTATTTTGGAGGCTAATTCTATCTGAAAATTCACAAGAAAGAACACAAGATATTTTAAGTGGAGTAGAAGGTGTAGAATCTAGCAAAGGGCCTTCTAAAGAAGCATTCGGAATTGATTCTATTTTGGGGTGTGTTACAGCCCATTTTGGTTAATTCAAAATCATTGTGATTTTTTTGGAATTTAAGATAATTCTGCAGGGTAGTGCTTGAATTCATTGGAAGATGTGGAGTATTTTTTATTTTGTAATTTGTTGGAGAAATGAAGTTTTAATTATTGTTAAAGAAGTCAGTTCATTTCTTGGTGGAATTCGTGTCTAGGTGGAGAATGTTGGAATTTGGGTGTACATGAATTCCTTTGTTGAAGTATTTGAAGAATTCTAATTGAAGTGCACATTATAAAGAATTCAAGATTGGAATGCTACTGGAGTCCTATGTCAAGTTATGAATATCAAATTTCAATGATAATTAGGAATTTAACTTGAAGGAGGACATTTGGGTGGCAAAAGACACTTTTTGGAGCGTTAACCCGAGGGACGAGCACCCAAATCGCTCCACATTAAATTTGGGGTGGAACCCGGGCGCCAAGGCGCAAGGGCTCGAGCCGAGCCGAGCCGGGCCGGGCCGCGGCATGTTTATCGGCCCGAATGTGTGTTTTTTGCGTTTTTCTTCTTCCACTTCGTTTTTGACTTTTTTTGGCATCCTACTTCATCAACAACTCTACCAAGGGGATTTGGACGTCCCCTACATATTTTCTATAAATACGAGGCTCTTTTATAGATTACTAGCTTTTAGGATCATTGTAATATTTTTCTCTCTTCTCCATTACTCTTGATGCAATAAAATGTCCTAATTCGGCTGCCATATTCTTGTCTTTTTTTATTCTTTTGTTCTTGATTATATACTTCATTATTATCTGTTATATAATTTCAACATCTTAATCTAGTGATTGACGTCACAACAAATGGTATCAATACTAACAAACACATTCATGTACACACATGTTTATATATACAGAAACATGTAAGGGCATAAAAAGTCTCTCATAATTATAAATTAATATGTAGTGGAATTACATCATATAAATTTGACTTTTAGTTCACAAAATGATGATAACATAATATTTAAAAAAAAAAAACCTTAATACCTTCAAAGTACTGTCGAACCCAATTTCCAATGAAAAGCAGAATATGAAATGAGCACTTTTGAGGTGGGGACTTGAAGAGATTGTATGCAGTTAAGTGAAAATGGAAGGAAAATGGTTATATATTGCAGCTTTTGTAGAATTAGGAAAAGTTTTTAGCTTCTAATCTTTTGAAAATCATAAAAGAACAATTATGCTACTTAACAAATTAAAATCTCATCAATTGACTCCATTAAACAGTCAAATTCCAAATTTTCCGTTCGGCTATTTATCAAACAAAATTAATTAAAATTTACTTAATACAAAAAGAATGAATGTCTTCAAAACCAACAAGTCTAAGTCCATTTACATAAAGTGAAAAGTTATGATATTATATCATATAATTTATTACAAGTTTTATTTAATTATTTATCTATAATAAATAACTTTAATTGGTGTGCTGATCGTTTAGGATGTTCAAGATACATTCCAGTGCAACCAATATAGTTAGTCACGACTGCAATAATTATAATAATTTAGCAGCAAAATGTAACATAAATGCAACTAATAAGATAGACATAATAATCACAAGCATTAAGAAATCGGCTTTACAAGAATATTCTGGAGACTGTTGCTGCTGGAATTTGAAGCATCGCCGTACAAGAAAAATCTATTACCAACAATAGCACCTAGAAATACAAGATGGTTGTGTGTGTTGTGTATTGGTTAGCTTCAAACTGTTGTGTATTGGTTAGCATCAAATGATATCATTTTTCCTATAATTTTCCGCTACGTTAGCTTTGGGTTTTGAAGAGATTCCTAACATTATGTCCCAAGCCTAATTCCACAAGGGTTGATGAGCCACTATTCGATCAATGGCACTGCGCAAAGAAAGTAGAAAATAAGAATGCGTCCAGGGCAATCGGTTTTCTTAAAGAATATTTTATTTTCCCTTACATGATGGCGGCAAACAACTCCTTGCTTCACATGATTTACACGAAAAAGATTACAGGGTATTATTGAATCTGGTTTAGACAATGAATTTGTGTCTTGTCAGATGATTGAGAACGAATGAGTAATTTGTTAGAAATATGATTGCATAGAGCATTATCTCCCACATCTAGTGGCCATGCAATTTGGTTGGAAATATTTTTTTTTTGTCACTGTTTATATTTAATTTGAAGTAAATGTAGAAGTAAAATAGTTTTTAATAGAAAGTAACTTTTTAATGATAAAATGGATGGACGTACGAAAATAAAGCTCAAAGTTCCAATCTTAATTTAGCCCGTCTAACTCCCTTGCATTTGCGTCTTTACCCATTTTGTGCATTTTTTGTGCAAAGATAAGAATTTGTGGACGGTAGCCTCACAGATTACTTACTAATTAAGACATCTAATTTCCAAAAATTAAAATATGACTATTTTTTATTTGGTCACCGTCTTTAAGGAAATTTCCTCCAAAATCAGTTTATTTTTGGGGTTCATTCACAAAATATTCAAATTCATCAAGTAGTTGTCACTTGCGAACACAATAATGATAACTCGAGGAAAAAAAAGGGGTAAATGAATAGTCTGGGTATAGGAATCTAAACAATTCTATTATGATTTCGAAATTTTACAAAAAAAAAAAAAAAAAGNAATGAGAATGAAAAAAATAATATGAATCAAACAGGAGCTCAATAACACTGTGAGAAAGCAAGTGAGAAAATTTGAAGCCATCCATTGATGAGCACTTAGTCCCCAGTATTTTTAGTGTCAACGGATCCGTTAAGTTCCCTTTGCAACGAGCTCAAAATAAGAATAAATTCAGGTATGGATTTGTACCATTAAAAACTTATCTCCCGATGTAGACATCAATTTGTGTGCCTTTGGTACCAAGTCTTGATGATAAGTTCATTGATGATTTGAAACATGTACCAGGAGGAGAACATCAATTATAATCAGATTAAACTTGTGAAGTACATTGTTCAGAATATTGTGGTTGATATATCCTTAAATCAAATTGGAGGCATATGAACCTTGTGCTGTCACAGGAAGGTTGATCGCCTCATTGGAAAGGAGCAACTGTTATACTGATCAGAGCATGGTTCTATTATGAAAGTTTTATTCTTGGTGATCATCATGGCTTGATCTCTACATATGCTCTGGAGATGATGGTGTCATACATCTTCCATCTCTTCCAATGTTCTCATCCCTACAGCGCATGTTTCAGATATATAGTCATATAAAACCGAAAAGTCAATCTTTGAAATTCGGCCTATAATTGTCGTCATGTGAGAGGCACATGAAATGCACATGGACAAGTTGTTCCTTTTTTTCAGTGTTTGAAGATCTACGAAACAACTTCAAAATTACCCTTCAATCAAATTGGCAATGATCATTTGTTTAAACTCAGTATTATACTGATCAAAGCATGGTGCTAGTACTAAAATTGTATTCTTGGTGCTCATCCCGTCTTCATCATTACATATGGTTTGGAAACAATGGTGTTAAATATCTTATCTCTCTTTCATTCAACATTAAATGGTCCTTTAGCAGTTCTATTTCAAATTTTTGGACTACTTCAGCAAATTTTGTTTGGGAAAACTACTGTATATGGTTGCAGTGAGAAAACACAAATCTTTGCCCAAAAAGGAATGTGCCTCTTGTGTTAAAAACAGTCCTTGCACAGGAGACGCACGAGCAAGGCCGTATAATCATTCTTCCTCCCATTTTTCTCCTGTGACGAAGATCTAGCAAATCACTTCAGAACTTCTATTATTGCACATGCATCATCAAAGGGAAATAGAAGAAATGTTTCAAAGATATGTATTTATTTATTTTTTGAAATATAAAACATGAGATTATAATCTTTTACAACTCAACTAATATTATCACTACAGTTATAACGATACACTAAAGCATTTAGGAATTTGTAATTTTGTAAAATTCTATAAAGGAATATGAGTCATTGTAAAATTCGATTTTGACCTAATTTATCTTATAAATAGAGAGCCGTCCTTAAACTTAGTATTATCATCAAATAGAGAGAAATAAAGGTTAGAGAAGATGTGATTGATATTTTCTCTTGTAAATATTTTTCATCATAGTGAATTATTGCAGTGGCGGGAGATGACATAGTCTCACATTGAGGTGAATTTCTATAAATTTTGTGTGTACTTAATTGTCAATTTTCTTTCTTTAATTTGATTGCTTTTGGTGGGATAGAATATGGGTTTATAATTTTCAACAATTTCCTGTCAAGGATTAATTAAAGTTATCTAATTGTTTGTTGAAAAATAAGAAGAATAATGAACTAACTTAAACAAATGAGGTGACGCTTACTATATAAATCGGATGTCTAAAACTAAAAAGGTAATTTTTTCAGATTTCAAAAAAATGAAAAATGCAACTAAGGAACAAGACAGAATAATATTATTTATAGTGAAGATTATTGATAATGGTTAATAATGAAAAATGCAATACTGAACCGTGTCAAATTCTATATTTGGTGAGGAAATCTGGCGGTCAAGAGAATTCATATACTCAACGTATCAATTCTAGTCACAGATACATACAAAAACCTAACGGAAAGTTTCACGACAATAACATACATTGAGAAAATGACAAATAATATAGGAACTTACCTGATATCACATCCAAGGATCACCACACCAAGAATTGTGAAGCAGTAGTTAAGGTTATAGCTAAGAGTAGTCTCAGGTTCTAGGAGTCACAGGCTTGGAATTCGATTCCCACTTCGTCACATTGTCAATTGGCAACGAGTGAATAGGTAGAGGAGAGGCGAGGAGAGTACCTATACATGGGCGGGAAACTGGATGCAAAACATGACTGAGTGGATATATATGATAAAAAATAAATATTTCAATAATTTGAAATAGGACCATAGTTCCATCATTGGTTATACTTTAAAGTTCAAAGTTGAGCGTGAGAGAATTAGAAGGGTTTTTTTTTAAAATTATTTTTACTGTGCGAATAGTGTAAAATAATATGAGAAGAGGTAAGGTGTAGAGAGTGGCTTATTCAAAATTAGGCCCCTATTTGACGGTCATATTTCAAAACTCTTTTTTCTACATATTCATTTTTAATCATATATTCACACAATAAAATATTCTACACGTAAACCTAAATCTTTTTCATAATTTAAACTACACATTCTCTAAAAAATTACTATTCAAAACAATGTTTTCCTCAAATAATGGTTATCAAACAAGCTTTAAATGAGAGCATGATGACCTTGTTACACAAAATATAATTCCAGAATAAAATATTTTATTACTCTAGAATGAATAAAAAAAACTAGCGAATTGAAAAACTGCAGAAATATATAGATTGCTGGAAAAAGAGAGTAAATACGCAAACTGAGGCCTCTGTAAATACAGTTTCCTTAAAATAGATTCGTCCCGTCACCGTAGGTGCTTGAAGTTTCTTTCGAGCGTTTGTTTCCCAGGACACAGAGGAAAATAGTAGAGTTTGAACACTTCAGATGCTAATCTGGTGAACTAAGTGTATGAACACGACTACTAAAACTTTGTAAACAGTAGAAGTGTTCGAAGAAAAATTAAAACTGTGTGCAGGAGCAGAAAGGAATCAAGCTTTAATATAATCTAATGGCCATAAATGAGTGGCATGAATGACCAACAAAATGGAATGAAATCAAGCTTTATTATAATTGGTCCGAACATTTGTGTATGCAGGTCATGCTCGCGCACCAGTTCAAGGCTTGATGTACAATTTCAATCCTTGATTTACACCCTCTGCAAGTGCACGTGGACAACACCTCTATTCTATACATAATTACACCCTTCTAAAGTGTAACCAACCATATATAAATGTTTTATTACTTTCTTCATTCTCCTATGTGGGACAAACTACGCATAGTTTTCCCTTCCACACAAAACTATCTTCCAATACATCAAATTTGAGTTTCAATTTCTCATTCACCCAATCATCATTCTTGACAAGTAAATATATAATTTTGATGTTCTCATGTAGGAGAACACGAGTCAACTTTGATCTTCCAAATTGATCGAATGGGTCCCACTCAAAATTATACCAAAATTGGTTCACTGAGCCGTATTTTCCACATACCTTTCTCCTCCCAGTTTTTCTCCCAAGAACACTTCAGAATGCATATTCAACATTAAATCGGAGGATGATGACCTTCCTTTCCCCCAGGTTTTGGTAACCCAAACCCAATTTTCCCATTTTGTGCATTTATTGTGCAGAGCTAAAAGTTTGGTGAAGGATAACTTCACAAATTCTTAGGAAATTTCTCCAGGGACTCAAACAAATCAGGGCAATTTTTTGCAGTTAATTTTTCTCAATTTACTATTTATTTTATTTAAATATAAGGGTAAACTTGTTCTTAAAAAAAATAAAGGACTTTTTGATGATTAAATGAAAGGATATTGACTACTAGAAACTCATATTACAATAACAAAAGCGCACAGATCATATACAGATGGGCTCTATTCAGTCCCTCGCATTTGCCAACACAAATGACTCTTTTCATCTTCTATTATATCGCCCTGTTTGTAGACTTTTGTTCCTTTTTATTTGTTCACTTTTTTCGAACTCCGGATTCCACAGATACATTCTTCGCTGTTTTATTATCTCCTTTTCTTTTTGATAAACTTGTTTTGCTTGCATATACAAATGATGCATCAAATCAAACCACAAAAAAATTATTGTAGTGATTGGGATTTTTTTATCTTTGTGTCAATGATTTTAATTTCTTTCTGATTGTAGGTTAGTCCAAGGGATTTAAATATCGTTCTTTGTTAAAAAGATGAAAAGGGTGATATTGGTAGCCATTGTTTGGGAGGACGACAACATAAATTAAGAAATCAAAATCAAATGGAATAAAATATAATGTGTCAGCTTAATAAAAATAAACCACTCCCCTACAATGTTGTTGGGGTCAGATTTACACATTCACACACCTAGAAATTCACAAAAGTAAAAATCTACATAATTCTCCAATGACAACATACAAAACAATAGAGAGACATAAATAAGTAGCATAAATGGACTATAATAATATGCTTAAGTCGTGGCATGGTGCTGAGATGACATTTTTATCTACATCGCATAGTTACTGTAACTGGGAACTTTCTGCAGGGCTCGGATAATGCAACCATTGCGGTTGATTGTTGTTTTTCCAGCACTGAGTTCTCATGTTTCGTTTTTTCAGTTTTACCATCAATATTTTGGGGTGTTCTGTGTTTGTCCTTGATACCTCGCTTGACTTATTACTTGCCTGAAAGGAATCGATCATGGAAAATAGCAATTCTCTCTCCCATATTTTTCCCATATCTGAAGATCTAGCAAACAACTTCTAAAATTTTAATATCAAATATGCATCACTGTAACGATGATCATGAAACAATACTTGAGAAAACAGATTGTAATACTCTCACGTACTAGAAATTTGGAATAAAATTGCAGCAAACTTAGTATTTCAATTCCTTTTTGCTGGACTGTCAATGTGAAGGAGCAAGAGGCGGAGAAAGACGATAAGCAGCATATAGATTCCTATGCAAGGAAGCAAATTCATATCAAAGAAAGCTACACGGGCATTGCACATATATATTTCTTATTTTTATCAAAATATGAGATCATGTATGTACAAATTGTGTAATAAAATTGACATGTTGACATATAAGGACTTCGCAATATTTGAAATTTACGTAGTTCGACGCAACCTGCACCCAGAGAGGGGTGCATAGGTGTAAATGCGGAATTAAAAATTATAATTAACCAGCAACAAGTCATTAATTAATTATCTCTAAATAGTTAAACATACAGTCCAATTACCCTAAAGTCACTAATTAATTATCTCTAGATGGTTAAGCAGACAGTCCAATTACCCTATGTTTGAATACTGCAGAATATGAAAACAATAAATAAAATAGTAAAAAACATGCGGAATGTTCACGGTGAAATCCCAACCGGTTAAAAACTCTGGTTTCTTTGCGAATCAAAATCCACTATAAACAATCGAACATACAGTCTACCAGGCAAGACGATGGCATGAACTTTCTAACCTCATGACTGAAGTTAATACAGTCCTCCTAGATTGTGTGCCCCTGCACCAACTCCTTACTGCAATCTGATAACCCTCTTGGATTGCGCGCTCATACACCAACTCCTTGACTACAATATCAAAGCCCTCTCGGATTCTCTAACCCAAGACTTTGTGGATTCATCTATCTCCTATGGATTCTTGAAAAACTCCATGTTCCTCAATAATTTTGGTATTTGGATTAACTGGAACTGATGTTTTCTCCGCTAAGTATAATCAAATCAGTGAAGGTTGAAATTTCTCTGTGAATTAAGAGATGAAAAGTTGAAGCTCTCAAGTTATCTCTATGTTTTGACCTTAGAATTGACGTTCTGCGGCGTTCTGGTATTTATATGATAGGGTTAGGGTTGAATGGGTGGGATAAAAAGCCTTGAAAGAAATTGCGATTAAGAAATTCCCGGCTAACCCTGTCGCTCGAACGAGAGCTCAGTGATAGTCGAGCGACGGCTTGTCGCTTGAGCAAGGACCCGACAATAGTCTAGAGGAAATGTTTATATTTTTGCCGCTCGAGAAAAGTCTCGACGACAGTCTAGTGAAATTGTAGTGCCCTTTTTGTCTTTTTTTGAAGCTTAGAACCTATACAACTCAAATACGAAAATTACAACCTACTCCTTGACTTTTATAACCCATCCAATTTAGTCCTTTTTGTTCAAAACCTAACAGTATTAAAGGACGTTAGTTTGTTTCTAACTTGCCTTCTTTGTGTAGGAAGTAATACTTCCCCAATTATTTCATTCTTTCATATGCTGAATTTTTTGCTTTTAGAAGGTTAGGTTTATACCCCTTCCTCTTATTTTCTTGAATTTGATTTTATATATTGTAGGAGAATCCTAACTTCCATCACCTTCCTTGGTGGAGTCTGAAAACTCACTAAGGTTGTGTTAGTATTTTTGCTAAAAGTAGTAGTAGTAGTAATGCTTCTCGAACGGGAGCCCTTAACTAGGCATTGATCGGTCCACAAGGATAGTTTTGGATTATGAACTCTTGATTAATGAAGAAATATCTCACTTTCAACAATTAAATACGGCTATTTTTTTAATTGCCGCATTGCTAATGGATGTTTCCTTCGAAATTTTTGCAGCGATAAGGTTTTGCCAATATGATTCACTAAGAACTCAAGTGTTACAAAAACAAAAGCATAAGGATTCAATCCAAAGGGACCTTTGTAAATCCTCTAATTTTCCAACAAAATGTAACTTTTCCCATTTTATGCATTTTTGTGCAAAGATGTTAGTCTCATTTTAAAAAATAACGAAATCAAAAAATTAAGATCAATTATGATGGACAGTACCACTCAAGGTTTCTTCAAGTCCAAGTGAGGACTAAGGCAGGGTGATCCCCTCTTTCCTTATCTTTTCATTATTATGCAGGAGGTTTTGATTAGGTTGCTGAAGAAGAGCTTTGAGACTGGACGAATTAGGGGTTTTACTCATCCCCGGGGTGCTCCTTTGGTTTCTCACCTTATGTACGCAGATGATCTTGTCATTTTTGCTAATGGGTGTAAAAAGTCGATGAAAGGATTAATGGAGGTGTTGGATATGTACGAAGATTGGTCTGGGCAGCTTATTAATAAAGAAAAGTCCGCCACGTTGGTCTCCAAAATTTTCTCTTTGGTGCAGAAAAGTGATATAATGAGGGTAACAGGTTTTAAAGAGGGCCAATTTCCTATGTTGTATTTGGGGGTGCCAGTTGTGCAGGGAAGGCTAAGTGCTCTACATTTAGAGTCTCTAGTTGGTAAACTTCAGAAAAAAATTGCTGGTAGAAAAATGTTTTTAATATCACAAGGGGGGAGGTTAGTGCTTCTACGTCATGTCCTTTCAAGTATGGCCCTTCATTTATCATCGGTGTTGAGTAGTCCGAAATCTGTTTTTCAGAAGTTAAATTTCATCTTTCATCCTTTTTTTGGGGTGAAAATAATGGGAGGACTAGGAAAAAATGATGTTCATGGAACATATTGTGTCGGTATGGAAATTTGAAGATGTTCAAAGGGGCTTTATACATGAAGTTTGCTTGGCGTTTTCCATCTTCAGATTCATTATGGGCAAAAATTTTTAGAGCAAAATACTTTAAACATGGAATTTTGGATATAGGTAATTTAAGTTATATTGGGACTCGTTTCTGGAGGTCAGTGAGAGGTTGTCTTCCTGAGGTTATTGAACGCAGTCAATGGAAGATAAGAGATGGTTCTTGTTCTTTCTGGTTTGACAAATGGATAGAAAGTGGCCCTCTATGTGCACAAGTAACCCAGGCCGTAGAACCAAAACTGAAAATTAATGAAATTTGTTTACACAATGGATGGGATATGGTTCGACTGAGAGACCTTGTTGGTGACACTCTAGCTAATGAAGTTGTATCCAAGGTTGGAAATCGAAGAATGGGAACTGATTTGGAAACCAAATAAACATGGTTTATTTACTGCAAAATCTGCTTGGGAGGTGGTGAGGGTGCGAGTTGAGCAAGTTGAACGGGCGGCCCGGGCGTGAAACAATGCTCTGCCTAAATGTGTTTCTGTGGTGATGTGGAAAGCTTTTAATCGGAGTTTAAGTGTTGATGAATGCCTTAAGTCAGTAGGCATTAATCTTGCATCCAAATGTGATTGTTGCTCTACAGGTCAAGTGGAAAATGCTTCACACGTTTAAGCTCTGGAGACTATGCAGACAAGGTGTGGAGGAAAGCTGCTGCCTTGGTGGGTGTGCAGTGGAGGGCAAGAGAAAATTGGGTGGAAAGAATCAATTTATGGTGGACAAGAGCAAGAAGATCTTCACAGCTGGGATGCTTGATTCCAAGTCTAATTACTTGGAGGTTATGGACAAGAAGATGTAGAGCAATGATGGAGTGTAAGCTTGAATCTGTTGAGTAGGTGTTTTTATCCATTAAATTCTGGCTACAACAGGTTTCTCTTAATTTGTCAAATGCGAAGGTGTTAACAAGTGAAGATGAATATGACCTTCGAATGCTTGAGGTACCTTGGGCACCAGTTAGAACAAAGCAGATTTGGGCGGTTTCATGGAAAAAACCACTCCATAATCGAGTGAAACTTAATGTGGATGGTAGTAGTCTTGCGAATCCTCGACAAACTGGTGGTGGGGGAGTGATTAGGAATGAAAGAGGTGAACTAGTTTCAGCTTTTAGTATTTATTTTGGTGAAGGGACTAATAATGAAGCTGAATTGAGAGTACTCATTGAATGTTTACAGTTATGCCATGAGTTGGGGTCATATTAACATTGAGTGTGACTCAATGTCGGTGGTCTCATGGATTTTATCTTTGAAATGTTCTTTGTGGTAGTTGTGGGACTTTTGGGATGATCTTTTGAATTTACTACAGCAGTTTGATTACCAAGTGACACATCAATGGATAGAAGGGAATCAAGTGGCGGATTGTTTAGCTGGGTTGGGATCTAAGGGTCTCTCGAAACGTTTTAATATCTGGTCAACTTTGCCAAAGCTTGCTTGAGGTTTACTTCGTCTGGATAGGATGGGGGTGACTTATTTGAGGAAGTGAGATATGTAGGTTGAGGTTGGGCTAGTGGTGTCTTTTGAGATTTACTTGTAATTTGGATTGTATTTTCAGTAATGTAGCTACGGTTTTCCTCTGCCATAATTGAGGGTTTAAAAAAAAAAAGTGAGTGTCTTAAAGAAATTCCCCCTGCCAAAAAAGAAAAAAAAAATCCCTCTAAATTCACAGCAATTTTACCCAAAGAGGGGTTGTACGATGATAACCATACTCACCAAGCTAAGAAACAGAAAATTGGTAATTTACTGCCCGTATATAGGCAGCAGTAATCCAGAACTGATTGCTGTTGTTCGTTTAAAATCCAACCACCAAAATGCCAAGGAGAAACCTTGGGACCATATCTTTTTGTTTCTTCGTAGTTCTTGAATCCACTTCACCACACAGAAAGAATGTCCATCTTGAATTTCAGGACAGCCATGTGAAAGATCACCATAGAATTAATCTTGAACGATGTCATAGCAATATCAATGGAGTCTCCACCTCTCCTTCAGAACCAGGGAATCCAAAATCAGGCTTCTTTTAGAGAGAAAAGACTGCTTTTTTCGCTGACATTATAAAAAATAAGGACTTCTTCAGTTTCTCCTTCATTTGAGTTGAGTGACTATAGTTTCACGAATGGCACAAGAAAATCAGGTTATGGAAGTGAGGAGGAGATGAGTTCACCATTGAGCAGCTTTTCACTTCCTACAGTCGCATGTTTTCTAAGACCTTCCATCACCTTGGTGGACAGTCGAGTATCTGTTCCTCCAACTCGGTTTTCAGACTCTGTCCTGGAATCCACCACATCAGTTACTGACTCAGTGGAATCAGTCCCTTTCAAGGCAAATTATTTTGGATGGATATGCACGAGTTATGCACGTTTCTACATTGAAACAAGCTGGGATTGTCAATTATATTCCCAACTCGACATTCTATATTCTCCGACGTGATGATGATGTAATTTTAGGGGTTGCAGAGAAGTGGTTTAATGGTCAAACACGTTAGTGTTTTTTTGGGGAGAAGCTACGGCCACTTTGGAAGACATGATGTTCTTTTGGGAAATCAAGCATGAAGCTTTTCTTGCGTACTGGCCATCATGCTCTGTTCTCTCCATTGGATGCAACACTATAGGTTGTTTTCCATTTAGTTAAAGCCTGAAGGTAAGGAAATTGCAGTTGCACCCGTACGTACTTATTGTTGACATTTATAAAAAGTTGAGTACACAAAAAGGGGCTTTATTTGCTAACAAAAAGTGTGGAATTAGACAAGTACAAAAGGATGTTGAATATAATCCCAATCCAACCGGTTCGAGTTTGGATTTGAGAGAGATTTCTAAATCCCAACATTATATCCCAAGCCTAATTCAACTCAGGTTGGTGAACCAAGATTCGGTCAATGGCATTGCTTAAAGAAAGTGGAAAAGAAGAATGTATCAAGGGCTATGAGTTGAGCTAAAGAAGATTATTAAGGATAAAATGTTCCACTTACTGCTGAATCACATTCCCTTATTTAATTAAAAAAATAATAGAATATATTTACAAACTTATGGTTCTGGAATTCCAAAAGTTTTGCAATGTGGAGAGAAAAAGAGAGAGATTCAGTTTCATTTGGACAGCAAACAAAATAGTGTCTCCATTTAATTTAACTTCCAACTTTGATGCTTATTTTAGAGAACGTAGTTATTTGTTTGATTTAATAGATTTTATTAGGTGTTTCCTACTTAAAATATGATTTTTGAAACCTTATATAAAGACAGCTTATGTATTGTAGTATAAACAACTTTGATAGAAATAAAAATCATACTCTCTCTCTCTCTCCCCCTCTTTCTTTCTCAATCTTGTTCCTGTTCTATATTTTTCTATGTCAACAATATTTACATCAATTGTATTTCTATTCTCATTTTTTTTGAGTGAATTTTATAAGAGGGCCAAAGGAATGAAAAGAGAAAATGCCAATGTTGATCCTCAGTCTATTTCTCGTTAGCATGTTATTCCTTAAACTTTTAAAAGGTGCCAAGCAGTCCTCAATCTTTTATTATAGTTGTAAAATTTGTCCCAATGAAGAAAAATGTCTATATCTTCGTTAAGTTGTCACATCATCTTAGTGAAAATATGTCTCACTTTAAATTTGCAGCATCATCCTAAGTATGTAGGGTAAGAGGATCACTGTATGAAGATCATGAAACAATACTTGAGAAAACAGCTTGTAATATAAGGTTCTAGAAATTTGTAATAAAATTGCAGCAAGCTTAGGGGCCGTTCTCTTCGTATTTCAGTTTTGTGTTTTGCGTTTTGAATTCATTTTGTGTTTTCTGTTTTAAGTGTCTGTTTTGGAATTGCTGAAAACGTGTTCTCTTTTTTATTCTGAAAAACTATTTCTCAAAATAGAAAACTTGAAAATGCGTTTATTTTGAAATTTTGAGAATATTTTTTTTATAATATTTTATTCAATAAATCTGATTATTCAATAAATTTTAATAGTTAAATTTTAATATAGTAGTAAATAATATTGAGATGCCTTGTCAATTAAATTTGGCAAGTCCTTGATTATAGCATTTATATTGAGATGTCTTTTCACGAGTAAATTTGAGGAGTAGAANTGTGTCCAGAACAAAAAAAAAATGCAGATATTATTTTCATCACATTCTTCATACAAAAATATTGAAATTTTTCGAATTATTTAATTTCAGACAAGGAAACCATTTTTCACTCTTATGTGCAACTTAAAATAAAAACATGGTAACATAACAAGCAAAACAGAGTATTTTACAAATAAGTAATGATCATTACAATGAATTCAATGAATTAACAAAATTTATAAAACATTTTTACATAAATAAACAAAAAAATTACAACATGTTCTAATTAAAAGAAGAATAAATATGCAGCATTTTATCATTTGTACAAGTAAATCAACGTTAGATATCTACTTTGACCCATTGAACATCAGCAGCCATGACCCACAGCTATTATTCCAACTATTGAATCCTTAGATGAATATTTTCGTTCTCATGCGAGCATAACGAGTACAACACTCAACCTCCAAGGTGGTCAAGATCATTGTGCTCACTGCAAACTTTTTCCCTATCATTTTGAGAGTTTTCATCAATTTCAAAATGCATAAGTTCTGGATGGTTGACAAGATATCTAAAGTAGGCATGAAAATGATTGTCAGACATCAAGAACCCAAATGTTGGATTATCTCCCCGAAAAGTATCAAGAACATTGTCAATTCAAGGAAAAAAATTATTCGTAAACTGACACAATTAAAGAACCTAGGATGTTAACTTCTCGACATCTAAATCAACATATTTCATAACAAAACTCCTCTAATGCATTACCAAAGAGACAACTAATAACCTATTCCATAGCTATAAAATGCACATAACCCTCAAACTTCATCATGAAAATGCATAGAAGAAGAGATGTCAGTTCAAAATTTACTTGATAAGACTATAAATGTAGCAACATGAGGCACAAATGCACTATCATGTTTCTTAGTTAACCATTTCATAATGTTATAAACAAATGAAATCAACTCGCAAATAAGTTCTCATTTGTTTAGGATAAACAGACTCCCAATTTAAACTTTGGACACAAATCTGCCAACCATAAGACTAGCAACACAATATTTGCTCAATTTCCATGTTCTTGAACTAAACTCTGACTTGTACACTGATCAAGTCCATCAAATTTATAGCACATAAACACGTGGTGCTTCATAAATACTTTTATACACAGTAAGATTATTTAAAAAATTTCTGTAACAACGAAAGAAAATCCCACAATAGTGTCCACATAGGAATACAATACCATTAGAAGGCAAAGGAAAAGGAAAAGGAAACAGTAAAGAAACTCTCCTGATTAACTAAGGCCAGACCCCTAATTTTGAACGCATTCCTCACAGTAATTGAACAACCACTAGTACATCAGATCGCTCATGGCTTGGAAAGAGATCTCCTTATACAGGAGAAAAAGAAGACTTCTCACTATAATTAAGAAAAATCCATAATTTTTCTCAACTACCTTCCCAAAATACTCTGTTTTGGATTAAATCATCAAATGAAAATGAGCGAAGCACGCCACGATTCCCTGAATTATATTGATTCAACAAAAGTGATCTCACCCCCATCATATCTCTGTATGTGTCACAAACTGGCCACTAAAAATTCTTTATATATAGTACGAATATTAAGGCGACTTAATTGTCAAGTTGAACAGAGTGACAATCAAACAGAAAATATGGATATTCACACTGTAACGTGAATCATTTTACTTAATTTGTAAACCAGAGCACGAAATTCAATTTCAGATGAAAAAGAATATGTCATATATTTAGATAATCCGCCTCTTAACAAGAAAAGACTAACATTGATAACAAGAAAACTAATTAATCATAAAGAAAGCATAAAGAGCAGTCATCTTTCCCAAAACAATTTGATAATCATCAAGAAAATCCCATTAATATTATGGAATATACCTGAAAAATCTTCTTCAAAGACTGCCGCCCACTGCCATCAGCGCCGCCGCAGCAAGGCAGAGCCGATAAAGCCTTATCTTTGCAAGAACGAACAATCTAGAACTGATCCACATCAAGTTCCTTATTAATAAACCCAACAGTGAAGTAAATACTATCAAAAGGCAGCAAGTCAACCTTGATCTTGTCAACATCAAACCATAAGAAGAACATCTTAACCTGAATGCCCTTCAAATTAGATATTGACCCTATGCTCAGCTTCCCAGTAATCTTTTTCTCATAATAAACCAAATAATCAAACTGTATGTAGCACGCTTTCTTTAGGTTGACTACAAATTTGCCGTCGTCTGAGAGTGTGTAGGAAGTGACTGAATCTGGCAAGAGAGAATCGGGGCCTATAGGGAAGGAAGAGACGGGATGGATTGGAAGAAGAGGGAAGAAATTGGAATTGTGGTATTGGAGGTGTTACTGTATTGAAATGGCCGTTTCGCGTGTTTTGCATTTTTTCCCTGTTTTTGATGGAAAACGGCCAAAACGATGTTTTTATCATTTTGTGTTTTGTGTACAAATTTTTTATCATTTTCAAAAACGCGTTTTCAAAAATAGAAAAGAGAACGCGTTTTCATTGTTTTAGAAAACTGAAAACAGAAAACGACTCAAAATGGCCGAAGAGAATGGCCCCTTGGTATTTCAAATCCTTTTTGCTGGATTTTCGCATGAAGGAGGAAGAGGTGGACAGAGCGGATAAGCAACGAATAGATTCCTATGCAAGGGCAGTACATTCATATCAAAGAAAGGTGCACTGGCATTGCACATAGATACTTCTTATTTTTATCAGAAGATGAGATCATGTGTGTACAAATTAGTAATAAAATCACTATGTTACATATTAGAGATTAATTAGAAACATAATTATAATTTTTGTTATATATAAACATCTTTTGTTGTAAAATAAAGCAAGAGGAATACTTGCAGGAAGAAGTTGCTTAGGTCAAATTTGCTTTGTCTATCTATGTGAGTAAATATTAAGTGCTCATCAACTCATAGAATCGCCTATTTCCTCAGGCCTTCCATCACCTTGATGGAATGTCTGGTGTTCTCTACTTTGGGGGATTCTGTTAATTGCTGCCACCTTGGTCGCTGACTCTGCCCCGGATTCCACCACATCCATTACTGGCTCTGTGGAGTCCGTCAGGTTTGAGGAAAATTTTCTTGGGTGGATATGAATGTGGTCTATGCAACATTCTACAAGGAAACAAGCAGGATTGACAACGGATGTAGTAATTATCAGTACGTCACCTACAGAATTTTCATAGATGAAACATCCAAATGTTAAACGACTACATGAGACACATAATATTCGTTGATAAAGAGATAAAAAAATTCTGTTGCTGAATACAGTAGTTAAAAGTGGATTACTTTTACGAATGGATAATCTGTTGGTGAAAAGCTATTTTTAGTAGTGAATGCTATCACAAACTCCACCTTCTGGATTCGCTGAAGTGATAATTATGTAATTTTAGGGGCTGCGGAGAAGCAGAGTTAATATGGGACAACATTAGTGTTACTGTGAGGAGAAGCTGCGACCACCTCAGAAAAGATTATATCTTGTGTGAAATCAAGCGTGAAACTTTTCTTTCATACTGCCTCCATATTGACAAAACACTATAGGTGGGTATTTGAAGGCAATTTTGGACAGTGGGATATTAGCCATGGAAGAGAATAAGACAACCCCAGTGAGCTTGGCAGGAATGCATCTGGTGGTTTTTTTTTTTTCAACAATCCCAGTATGGTAAATCAAAACTATGGAATTTTTTTATTTTTTATTTTTTTAATGGCTTCAAGATGTTAAATAAAAGTGCATAGGAAGTGCATTGCGTGTGCTGCAAATCCAATAGATCAAACAAACCCAATCTTATTCAAAATCCGGCAAAGTGGGCAAGTTAGAAATGATTTTAGTAAATCTTCTTGTCTATCTATAAAGTGGAGAGTTCACTTCACTAGACGGGTGTTTTCATTTCAAGGTTTTAAAATTTGGACTATTTACAGCTGAACCCACGTGGTTCTCTTCATTTGACATGTGCAAATATTTTAATATTTTAATATTTGGTTTTTTATTTTCTTTTATGGTGAATTTCTATTATTCTTTATCTATTTTAATTCTTGATTGATAAGAATCTTCAACCATTTAACCGGTCAACCATTGGTAATTTTCTTAGTCAAAATCATGTCCCAATTAAATTGTATTAAGAGTTTATCAAGTTATAATCAAGGTCAAAATAGGAGTTATAAAATCTTAATTAAAGTCAAAGAGTTGGGATTCGTAGTATAGGTCTTGATGGAGTCTGAAATGTGCCTAAAAGGTCAAATTTTGCAAGTCAAAAAGTGTAATGGTGTTGCACAAATCATGCTCCACATTCTCAACCACAAGTAACAATACATTTTTCACATAAAAAACATTCGAATTTGGACAAGGCTAACTCGAAAAATTGTATCTCTTTGCATTAGCTTTCCAACGCACATTAAATTACCTCAATTCAATATTAGGAGAGAAAGTTACGATGAAAACACTGACGACTATTCTATTGTTACTCGAACGACGTGGTTATCCAAGAAACAGTAATATTTGATCTCCAAGCTGATCTTGAATTCTTTTTCATTCCAAACAATTTTCCATATATAAATCCTACCCTATTAATGTTCAAACGTGTGGTTGAACAATATTTTAATTATAAAAATCATTCTTTGAAGAGCCAAACATCCTTTTATTGATTCATTGATTCAACCACAATATTATTTATTCACTATTCAACCCAAATATTGATCCAATTAGTAAAGCCATGATGTAATTTATTTGGGACTCATCATCCATACTCAGTTTCCCCTTACGTCTTCGAGATGTTGGTTTATTAGATGTTAGAGTTAAGTAACACTTGTTTCAGTTATTTGATTTTTCAGGAACATGACATCGCGGAACATTTAATCCAATTTTAACTAAGTAGTGAATGGAAGTAATAGGAAATCTAGCCGTTGAATTACAAGTAATATCAAGAGAGTTTTTTCTTCACTTTCTTCCCCACCCCTTTATATACGGATTTAGGATTTAAAATATTGAGAACAATTTCTAGTTTAAGTTTAGAGGAGGAAAACGTGAGTTTTTTTATTTATTTTTTAATGTACTTTTGTGTGCTTTAATTGTTTTCTAAAAAAAATTCAAAAATATTTTCTTTTTGTGTGCTTGTGTGAGTTAGTTGATCTAGCTAGCAATGTGGAATGTGTCTATGAATAGTGAATAAATTGTATGTTTAGATTAATTTTTACTTTTTCATGTGAAATTTGATATATATTGAGCACATGAATTAAGTCTTGTGTATGAATGAGTTAAATTCATAATTGGATATGTTGAAATAGTAGATCATAGATGCTAAACTCAAAACCACTTAATTTTACATCTTTGGACCAAATTTAGAGTAGTTTGGGGGGATTTCACTATTGTGTGAAGATATTGAGATAAATGGAAATTTTATGTGTGAAAAAAAAATCTTGTGTGGATTGTTTAGGTCAATATGATGAAATTGGGTGAAAGTCTCAAGTTAGAGATTGTTTTCTTAAATTAGTGTTTAATAAGGGACAATATACTAATCAAGACATAAAAAAAAATTATTTTATTTGAAAATTTCTCTTCGTAGCCTTTATGACTCAAGTAATTAAGCCTACAAGGGGTTTAAAACCTGATACCCTATGGTCATCTGGTTTGGGAGTTATCAGCTGACAACTTGTTACATTGGTCATTTAGAAAGTTTAAGAGTGAGAGTACTTCAAATAAAAAAATTGAAGAAATTTTTTTATAGAAAATTAGAAAAGGCGGTGTATATGAAACAGAAGATACACTAAGTGTATTGGTTATGTTTCAAACACTTATTTGGAAAAATTTAGCATTTAATAAGAGATTATTAGCCTAATTAAGTCCTAAATATTGAAACAATCAAACTATGGGGAATCCTTATTTATTGACATATTGACTAGCAATTAATGATATTTACCTAAACTAGAGAGATCAGGATAATATAAAATTCAACATTAGTTTGCACAGTTGAAAATAACGAAAAGAATAAGTTTGAGGGCGTGTGAGTCTTATGAGTGATGAAAGAATATATTAGACCATTGAGGGTCCGGTGTTGAAACAACTCATAAATTCATAATGCGATGCTTAATTCTTCACACGCACATCGATTTTAGATTAGAAAAATAGATTTTAATTTTTGTATTGTGATTTTAAACATGTGATTAGATTTAATATTATGATTTCAATCCTGAAATAAAATGCTAGGTTAGCTAGCTAATTATTTTTTTTTTTTACTTTATTTGATTGATTGGCCACCAATTAGGTAATTAGGATTGCATGTTTGGGTGTTCGTTAAGTTTTAGTTTTGTTTGAGGATAAACAAAAAATCAAGTTTGGGGGTGTGATTCGAGGCACTAAATCATGATATTTTATTGTCTTTTGAATATAATTCTACATAATTTATGACATTGTTTACTTAAGCTTGAGTTGAATTCCTAGATCCTTAATATAGAAACCAAACTACTAAAAAAAGTAGTTTAGGGTGAGACTAGTACTTGTATTGATAGAAGTTTGATGGTTTGGAATTCTTGGATCTCACTGACAGTTGAAGGAGTTTGTGTTAAGGAGTCTAGAATGGGCACTCACCACTTTCAAAATTGAATCTCATATTCAAAAAGAAGTGTGATATATTTTATACCTCTCTTTGTAAACTTTATGACTTGAGTTATTAATCATGCTAGAATATCTAAAACCTGGTATCCTATGGTCATCTGACTAGGGAGTCATCGACCTAAAACTCGCTATATGGTCATTTAGAAAGCTTAGTGGGGAGAAGTCTTACACATAAGATGTAAAAAAAATTCAATAGAAATTTGTGGCGAAAGAAAGAAAAAGGAGTTTAGATTATCAAAAGCGAGATGTGCCCAATAAGGACTTTGAGATTTGAACTTTAGAGATTGACACTGTGTCTTTGAGAAATACTTACCATCTTACACATAGATGTTAAAAAAAAAAAAAATCAATAGAAACTCGTGGCGAAAGAAAGAAAAAAGAGTTTAGATTATCAAAAGCGAGATGTACCCAATAAGGACTCTGTGATTTGAACTCTAGAGATTGACACTGTATCTTTGAGAAATACTTACCATCTTTCTTCTAGGTCTACAAGTAATTAATTCTGATCACTTTGTGTGGGAAAATGCGTTATATTGATTTTTAGGAACCTACATGTGCTGGAAATACCTCGAGATTAGAGAGAAAAGCATAAGGAGTGATTTTGCACGAGATGTGTGGGAAAAACTTTACGACAAAAGGATTGGGATTATGAGTAAACCAATGACACTTGATTGGTTTTGTTCTAGTATGGGTATGAGTTCAATGTTGGCTAATCACGCTCACGCACACTAAGTCAAGCATTGGATAAGTAAAAAATTATGTTTGATGTTATTTAGATCTTTCTAAAGTGTTACTTAAATTTGAACCTGGCGCATATGGTAAGCAGTTCAACGATGACTGTTATTTGTGATTTGTTTTAGATAGTAATATATTTTTATGCCTCAATTTTATTTTGTTCGATGAACAAAGGTTTTAGTTTGAAAGTGTTTGATAGGTGCGTTTTGTGCATTTATCTGGTTGATATTACTAATCTTTTATGTCATCAAAGTGTTGATTTTTTACTTAATTTAGGTTAATTTTGTTTTGTTTCAGTGTTGGATCCATTTTCAGTGTTTGGAAAAGAAGGAAGGACAAATTGACCATTGGATGGAAGTTTGGGACTAATGTGCACATGAGAAGAAGTTGAAGGACAAAAATAGAAGTAATTTAAAGTGGTAGATCAAAATCGAGGAAAAAATAAAGAAGAGGACAAAAATGCAATAATTTAGAAATCATTATAACTGGGCACTTGCCCAGTTATATGGACTGGGCAATTGCCCGACCTTGAAAATAGAAAACACATGCTAAAGTGAATAGCTGAGCAACTGCCCGATTTTCAACTGGGCATATGCCTAGGCCAGTTCGAGATCAGAATTTTATTTGGTTTCAGAATTTCAATTCAACAAGGAAACTTCTTGGGCCAATCTTGTACGATTTTTGGACACTTCTAGGGTAGTATAAGTACCAACTATCAACACGTAATGGTGAAGAATTGATTTTTGGACACTTTTATATCTTTTATTTTGTTCTTCACAATGTGTTAGGCTAAATAAATATAGTATTATAGTTACGATCTTGTATCATGAACCTTTAGTTCTTAGTTTTTTTCTTATTATTAAATGGTTTTCATGGAATTATCTTATTTACAACTATGTGCACAATGATTGTATGAATATTGCGGCTTGTTTTACCTTCGAAAGATGGAAAATAAGTTAGACATAACATTAATCGTCGTAGAGTCTGAGAGGGAATACAAATATAATGCTATGGTTTACGTGATATTTAAGTATTCATAAATCGTTAATAGATTCTTGTATGTTCGCATGCATAATAAAAATATAGTCGGGTTACATGTGAGAATACGTTTAATTCTACTCAAAAAAGATTGTTAAAACAAATCTGGAATGTGTTCTTCATAATTGAATCGTATTGTCAAATTTTAAGATTAGGGTTAAAGGGGATTCAGAATCTTATTGCGCTTTTCATCCATTGATTTTCATAAAAACTTGTGAAATTATCAGGTTCGACCCAAATTACACCTAGAGAGGAGGGGGAGGTGAATAGGCGATTATGTAGAATTGAAAATTAATAATTAAATAGCAACAAGACACTTTTAATTATTCCTAGATGATTAATCAAGCAATCCAATTTTCTTATTTTGAATTACCGCAATTATATAAAAATAGTAAGTAACACATAGAATGATCACGGAGAAACCCCAACTGGGTAAAAACTCCAGGCACTTTGCAGTAAAAAAAATCCACTATAAACAAATTTTGAACTTACAGTCCACCTGATACAACTACCACTAGTACTTTCTAACCTCTTGACTGCAATTCCCACGGCCAACTTGGAATGCATGCTCCTGTACCAACTCCCGGCTACAATTTTCAAAATCCTCCCTGATTGCATGGTCCCACACTAACTTTTGACTTTATGAATTCGTCTATCTTCTATGAATCAATGAAGAACTCTGCATTTTCCAACAACTGGAACTCCAGTCACCTTCTCTTTATCTTCAAAACTCAGACAAATGTTTAGAAAGTAGCAGTTTGGTATTTAGATTATATGGATTTGATGTTTTCACTGCCAAGAATAAATCAAACTGGGAAGGTTGAAACCTTATAGATGATTTTGATTAAGAGGATATGAAGCAATATGTCTTTTCTCAATGTTTGACCTTCTTAGAAACAGTTCAAAGGCTTTCTGATATTTATACTGTAGGTTTAGAGTTGAATGGTCCGAATAGAAAGCTTTAAAATGTGAATTAAAATTCTCCAGATAACCCTGTCTTTTGAGCGAGAGCTTAGCAACATGCGAGTGACAGGTTGTCGCTCGAGCAAAGTTGCTCGACCGACAGGCGGGCGATAATGTTTCTAATTTTGACGCTCGAGCAAAGTCAAAGCGACATTCTAGCGAAATTACGGCTTTGTTTTTCCTTCTTTCCATTCTCAAACCCTACACATAATACAACTCAATTTATAATATTTGCAACTTACTCCTTTACTTTTACAACATACTAATTGTAATCCTATTTATTCACAGACTCGCCATTACATTAAAAACCTAACAACTTGCATTAATCATATCTTTGCATTGATTCTCATTATTCTATTATTTATTAATGAAAAGTGCACTTGCGGTTTCAAATGAAACAAATATTTTCATGAAAGTAGACAATTGTCCATTGAGTTTATTAAGTGGGTATTTTTAATTAAAATTATTTAGAAATATTAGCAATAAAATATAGATCACACACACATATATAGAGAATAAGATAGTGAAGAAGAATTAGATAAGGGTTGGGTTGGTGTATGATTTGAAATTCCACTTCGCTCTAAATTGAAATGAACAATTATCTATTTTGCATTCAATTTTACTTGAACTCGATCCAAATTTAAAATCTAGATTCCTCAACCTAAATGAATACACGTGTCAATTATATTCTATAAAACACACTAAGGACCCATTTGGCGGCATGGCTTTTACTTTTGCTTTTGCCTCTTATAGAAGAGCTTTTGGAGGAAGTTACCTTAATTTTTGTTTGAAAAAAATATTTAAATGCACTTCTTACTTCGACCTTTTAGAGGAAGCCATATTTGATCAACTTCCATTAAAAGCTCTCCTAATTACCAGAAGCAATTTCATAAAATTAGTCAAACGGGTTGAAAAACAATTTTTGAATCTCAAAAGCTCTTTTTTGGCTTTCCAAAAGCCATGCCAAATGGGCCTAGGTATTGCAAAGCATTAGATATGTCAGAAAAAAAAAGAGCAAATAGTATTTCCTCATTGCATCATATAAATGTAAATTAGTATGGATACCTGGAGTGAATGGAGAAATGGGTATTTGGAGGCAATTTTGTACAGTGGGGGCAGCAGCCACAGAATAGAATGAGCCAACCTCAGTGAACTTGCGTTGGACAGTGGGGCATCAGCAAATATGTTAGTAAAGTTCTAAGTCATAAAAAGTTATTTTGCATCATATGCCAACCAAGAATACGTTATTCTAAACATGAAATCTTCAATTTATTCTTATTTGTTAGGTAAATTCAACTTGGTCAATTCTCAATTATGACAAAATTCCCACGAAAAAAAGGAGTAATACTAAAGGTATAAGAATAAAGTAATGTACCTGAAGTACAAATAATAAATTATATTATGAATTAATTCCTCTTTAAATGTTTATTCTAAAGGAAGCATTGTGAAGGTATAAATTTGTACAAGATAGTCAGATTTCCTCCAGAGCATCTGACCTGATTTTACGAAAGCAAATGTGTTGGAAAAGCAGGTCTCTTCACCCTGTTTTATCGCCCTTGAACTCTAGCCCATTGGAGAGATAAAATTCAGATCTAACTGAGGTATTGAAGAAGGATTTTATATAAACACTCAAGGTTAATTTTCAATACAATTGATGAGAAATCAATACACCTATTTAAACTAGAAAAACAGATACTTACAATACATACATACTCTAACAGCTTTCACAGAGAAATTACAGGTTACACATCATATGGGAAGACCCCTAGAATCAAGGATTAATGGAGGTGGAAAGTGTGATGCCGTTGGTGAAGCTGCAACAATGGTTTCTCTCTCTTCAATTTCTGGTAAGGGAAAAACGTGATTCTCAGAGATTACGTTTTTCCTTTTATTAGGTATTACGTTTTTCTCTTCACTTTTACAAGTTAATTCTTTGGCCCTTCTCTTCTAATCAGGTACATTTTGGTCCTCAGATTTATCTTCTCTGACAGCCCCCTTCAAGCTGGAGATTACTTCTGTAGCTCCAAGCTTGCTGCGTAGATATAAATGTCTGAAGTTCAACAGCGGTTTAGTCAGGATATCGGCAATCTGATCTGCAGTCGGAACATAACTAATTGTGAGTTGTTTAGCTAGTACTTTGTCCCGAACGAAATGTACATCAAGCTCAATATGCTTGGTTCGTGCATGATAAACCGGATTTGATGCAAGAGCACTAGCCCCTAAGTTATCACACCAGATTCTGGGAATTTCTGTTTGAGAAATTCCAAGTTCATGAAGTAGTGATTGAACCCAAACGATTTCTGCAGTTGTATGTGCTAAGGTTCTGTATTCTGCTTCAGTGCTCGACCTTGCTACTACCTGCTGTTTTTTTGAACACCAAGAGATCAAATTTCCACCAAGATACACACAATACCCCACAGTGGACTTCCTGTCATCTGGGCATGAGGCCCAATCAGCATCACCATAAGCCACAATATTGAGATCCTGTGCTTCTGAAATTATCAGTCCTATATCAAGTGTACCTTTGATATTTCTGAAGATGCGATTCAAGAGATTCCAGTGAGCATCAGTTGGATATTGAAGAAATTGACTGATTCTGTTCACTGCAAATGTAATATCTGGTCTGGTGTGAGTTAAGTATTGGAGAGCTCCTACAGCACTTCGAAACAGCGTTGGATTTTCAAGATTTTTACCCTCTGTTCTGCCAATCAATTTTCCTGCTGCCATTGGTGTGACACTGGGTATCAAATTTTCAAAACCAAACCTTTTTAAAATATCAGTAGCATATCTTTTCTGTGTCATGTGAAGGCCAATTTCATTTCTGTAAAATTCAATTCCCTGAAACTTCTTGAGATTCCCCATATCCTTTAGTGCAAATGTGGTATTCAGCCTCTCGATTAGTTTATGAATCTCTGTACTACAGCTTCCAGTTATTATGATGTCATCAACATATACTAATAGATAAATCATAGAGCCTTGAGTTACCTGATAAAATACAGAGTTGTCAGCTTTTGATTGGATAAGTCCCCACTTCAGTAGTGTCTCCTTCAATGTGTCATGCCAGGCCCTAGGGGCTTGTTTGAGTCCATAGAGAGCCTTGTTAAGTTTGCATACAAAGGATGGTTTATCTTGGTCGACAAATCCTTGAGGTTGATCCATAAACACAGTTTCTTCCAATTTTCCATTAAGGAAGGCATTATTTATGTCAACTTGCCTTATCTCCCATCCTTTTGAGATTGCCAGTGTAAGGACTATCTTTAGAGTTGGAGCCTTAGCTACTGGACTGAAGGTCTCGTAATAATCAACACCTGATGTCTGTAGAAAACCTTTTGCGACCAACCTAGCTTTGTGTCTCTGTATTTTACCATCTGCATCATGTTTCAGTTTGTAAACCCACTTGCACCCTATTATCTTCATTTCAGGTTCTGCAGGTACTAACTTCCATGTTTCATTTCTGATTAATGCTTCATACTCTTCTTTCATAGCATTGCTCCATTTTTCACTCTTCAAGGCTTCATGAACATTGACTGGTTCAGTTTCATTCATTGAGCTTATGACAATATCTGCAAAGATTTTGGGTTTAAAGATTCCACCTTTAGACCTTGTCATCATAGGATGTTCAACTATCTGATTCATTTCTGTGAGTGCAGGATCATTTCTCAATTCACTTTCACTTCCTGGAACTTCAGACTGAACATCAGAATTTATGGCATTCTGTTCCATCTCTTGTACTTGTTCCATATTAGTTCCTCCATCAACAACCATCTCACCTTCATTTTCATTCTGATGCTCTTGTGCAGGTTCTTCTGCAGAAGACGTTACACCAGTGGA